>JAQIVE010000896.1:0-30010 GCA_034698285.1 Sminthurinus bimaculatus | reverse complement strand
AATCTCCTTCACATGTAGTGTGACAATAAAAAAAAGCTTTCATTTTTGGAGAAAGTCCACATAAACGCGGTGTCATAGTAGTGGATGTGCTTGTTGTACATACACGAAAATCAGTAAAAGTCGACGTCATACTAAAAACTATGTTGTTTTTTACTTTAACGATATTCGACGCTGTCATGCTAAATGAGTTCATACGGTACCATATATTGCTTTGCTGGAAATGATGTCCTGAAGTACACCAGCAGTGCACCGGGAACTGACTTCCAGTCAGTGGAACAGGAAAGTTCGAGAATATTTGTTTTTTCTTGCCTCATTTGTACTGTGGACTGGTACTTGTTGCATGTCATTGTGTAGGAATAGGAATTGGATTAGGAAACGGATAAATAGCAAAATTGCGTGATCGCAAAAATCCTTGTGATAGGCTTTTGTATACATGCACCTTAATACAGATACTTGAATGTCAAAATGGCTTACTTAAGACAAAGTGGCTCACAATATACATAAAAGGTCGATTTTAATTCTAGAATTGCTGTCTACTGTTTTGAAACTTGTAATCACATTATTATGAATGAGAAAGACAAAACAAAGCACAAAGTATACTACCCACATATGCGTCTTAGTTTAAAAAAACAAACAACATTCTAGAATCTAGAATTACAGTTTTTCGTATTTTTTCTCCTCATTTTATCAACATGTATTGTACTATAGATATATTATTGATGATTGGATTATGCTTTGGCACTAGTAATGGTGTATGTAGCAATCGTATATATTATCTGCCTACACTGTATTGGCAGATTATTAAGGTGAGAGGTTGAAGAAAATAATATTGTCAGTCGATAAAATTGGTTTCTGTGTACCTACGTACAATGTACATGTATAGAGAGTATTGTATTCATATGAAAGTAAGATACACAATATACACATATGTCAGTCCATTAAACAATAATTACTTAGATTATCTTCCATATGTACATATGTAAAGAGATACCGTTTCATATACATCTTCGGTATTTTTTGTATGCGTACATGTATATAGTACTATTTATTAGTTAGTTTTGGGTTACGAAATACCTTGAACGTTTACTCCAAAACATGCACATATTATCAATTATGCACGGTAAAACAAAATGAAATTGGCACCATTGTGACCTCAATTCGCAACCTAAAATCGAGGCAACTCCAATTTACGGGGTTATACACTTATGTGAAAGCAAACAGAAACAAAGCATCCATCAATATACAATATACAGACACAACGTACAACTCACCAATGAGTGGACGTGTATGCATTACATAACTATATTTACTTTGTACCTACCTATAATGAACAACCCCCGAAAAAAACCTATTTCATTAAAGTATTGTATTGTTTCAGTTAGATACACTATAGTAAGTTATGTACAAATATCGATTATACATACATTTATGCATTAAATTGCAAGTCTCTTATCTACTTCACAGTGACCAAAGACGTAAAAAGCGGTGAAAAACCTGCAAGCTTCCATTCACTTTGCAACTAACGAGCTAGAGGAAGCTGGCCATTTTATACGTCTCTCCCTTTTTCTCTGTTTTTCTTTTTTTCTCTCTGGAGACAATGAATTCACAATTCACCGAGCGTTAGCCATTAATACTCATGAGACAAATTACCGGATTTTGGCAGAAGGATCAACAAGGGGAAGAAACAAAGGAAGTTTAACTAAATGAAAATACAAAAACAAAGGGAAGAGAGCGTTAAAGCGAAAATAAAAGCATAGCATAGAGAGCACAGAGAATACTTAAAAGTAAACATTTTCAGGTGTTCCCTCGACTTTGAAACAAGGCCTACCCTGGTTGAAAGCCCTTATCGAATTGGTAAAAGATCCGCAAGAATTTCTCTGTATCTTCATAAACACGCCGTGTAGAGACGAGAAGAGTGAAGTTTGAAAAATTGACCTTTTTTGACCCTTTCAAGTCACTTTGCGTGTCACACGGTTGTGGTAGAGAAGAGGGGCCTAAACTATTCGAATACAAATAAAAATTTCGAGTAACTTTTGCTTTTATACTTTTCATAATTCAGAATTCCTACCTTGCAAATTTTTGAGTTACTACGAAAAAGACTGCGATTGCCATTTTACGAACTCTCCCATCTTTTGCAAAACGAAAATCGCGATGTATTACCTTTGCTAAGCTAAAACATGAAAAGTTTCAAAAAATAGAGGATTTTGAAAAAAGTAAAAACAAGTGCTGCTCAAGGTTTAATTCTGATTCAAATGGTATAGGCCCCACTTCTGTATGATCTCAAAGGGCCAAGAAAGGCCAACTTTTCAAACTTTGGTGGGCTCTCCGTGGCGTTTTAAAGAAGATAACAGAGAAACTCTTGCAGGTCATTTACAAAATTCACAAGGACTTTCTGCGAGTTTCGAAGTCCAAAAATTGTCAAGTAACACCTGAAAATGTTTACTTGTTCGCGCAAATACTTACATTCCAGCACCTATATCATTGGTATGCATACAAAAACTACCTTGTGCTGTTATCCTCTTATCAGTACACTTCCATAGAAGTCTCAGAAATGCAGAATGAAGTACATCGTTTCAACTTGATAAATTAGGGAGGTTCTGCATTTTGCAAAACCCAGTTTAAATTCTTGATTCCATTCAAGCCATGTGTAGGCTTTCTTTTAGGACAGCATAATAAAAAAAGTTGTCAGAGTGGCGCATTTTTTAGAGTCTAAAAGAGAAGCATTTTTGACATAGAGGAAGAACCTCACAAAACTTCATTCATTCATTGGAAAGGCTTAAATAAAGTATGCAAACCAAGTAACCGATACTTGAAAGTGCAAAACCTTCTCAACATTGCATCGCGCACACAGCATGCATTATGCATGATGCATACATAGGTACTTTCACTTTCATGCACGCACGAGCTTAAATGTGGAAAGGATCTTAGGGAAACCCGAAACCGAAGCATTATCGTAATCTCGTGAGGTGGTTGTGGCTTGGCTTTGTCTATTTTGTGTTGTGATGTGGTCTTTGGGTGTTGGACTCAACTGTAAGTTGCATGCGTGTCTCCCTCCCTCTCTCTGTTTACCTATCTGTCTATCTACTCACAAATTGTATGCATAGCTTAAATATTAGACAGTCTATTGTTAGTTTCTAGGCCTATTCAATTTTGCTGGCTATGAGGTTTAAAAATTTGCGAGTTACGTTAGCAGCAAGATTTTGTACGGATAACTAACGGTGAACTTAAAGGATATCGGATAAAGGGACGCAAAAGACAACGAGAAAATCTCTTCTGCTTTCAAGTAGAGTCTATTATTTGGACTGAAAGCAGAAACAGAAACACAGCACGGATGACAACACAGAAATACAAAAACAGAGTGACACAAAAACAAAACGAGATTTGATTCAGAAAGAGAATTTAAGTGGGTATAGCAGGAGAGTCTTAAATTTGTAATTTCAAAGCGAGTGTCAATTAAAGATTCCAGGAGCGTGAAGGAAAGAAAACATTATCTGTTCTTTAATTATACCTTACCAAACTCAAAAGTGTACCAAGTCCAAAATCAAAAGCAAGAGGAGCGAAGCTCTCACTACTTTTTGAGAAGCAAAATATGTACATACATACGTTGTATTGTAAAAGGAAAAACAAAGGTTCATTTACTACAGAAAAAACAACACATCATTCGCTAGATACTCTCGTCACCGAACCATCCCTCCTCCTTAAGACTTTGAGGGTTGCGTGTGAAACAATGACAACTTTTGAACTTGATGGTAATTGGTTTTGACGTTAATAATGTAAGGCTAAAACCTTAGTGAGAGCTTGATGGAACTGAATTTAACAAGATGAATCAACTAATGAGCAGGTTTGATTAATATAACAAGCAGATTGGTATTACTTCATTAGATTTGTATTAGATCGGCATTATACAGCATGCAGTGAGAGATACTCGAATTCAGCGGGAGACTTTGGCACACGTGTACAAGGTTCATGCATGTAACTGTAAGGTACTTTGTTGTTTGCAAGTCAGAAGTACCTTTTAGTACTATTTAGTACCTATTTTCATAAAGCATATATGTATATACTTGACGAGCATATAATGGGCTCACTAATGATATTTAGCGATAAGAATAAGCACTTGTGTCTTTTACAAATTAATTTTATCCTTGTTAACTTCCCTCTTTCATATGCATAAGCAAGTTTTATGCAATAAATTCTACACGTATTATATACAGCCAAAAATATCGTGCAATTTATTCACCCTATAGGGAGCAGCACGTAGCAGCTATAGGGAAATGGCACATTTTGAAAAACATACTTATTATTTATTTTTTTGTTGCATCAAATAGATACGTTTCTCCCTCTTTAACCTTGGCCCGACACTCAAAGCATCTTTTTGTCACAGTTACTCCCTCTTTAACCTTTGGTATCTCCATTGGCTAATCATTTAAAAACAATTATACCCGTGGTATATCGTCATCATTATTTCCATAGCCCTATCAATTACCTATAATTAGGCTTTTGCCATAGAAAATCATTGATTGTGAACCAATATACATACCATTAGAGCCCACGCACGGGTACTGCAGCTAACATAAAAAGATAGGGTCAATAGTCAATACTGGGCCAACATGAATAAGGCCACTACATGGACTTACAGCTATGTACAATGTACATATAATTATGACGATCGTTGAGAAAATTCCCACTGATCAAAATATTGTGGGAAGCAAAGGTGGCTTGGACGTTATACATAAAAGTAAAAATTTACGGAAGTAAGCCCGTCCATCTTCATTGTTTTATTTTGTGCAGAATTCCGTTCCAATCATTTCATTTACTTGGCCTGCTGTCATCCTTGCCAATATAAACGTGTCAATACTCTCTTTCGTTTTATGCGCCGTCGACTCTCTCTAGACCCTAGACTGTACACTGTACAAAGTATACAGTTCTGTATATCTACAATGCGATGCCCACTCGGAAGTCCCCGGGACCGCGGTACTGTCTCCCACAACACACCATTTTATACATAGGCATCCACAGTCTACATGTACGTATGTGTATATTTAGATACGCACAGTATCTTTTGCCGTAGACCAGTATAAGGAAGATATGTTGTATGCATGTATGAGTCAACTTATTCGAGTCTTTTACTTTTACCTTTACCTTATCCTCTTCTTTCCCCAACGCCATAATTCTCCATACACCGTATACCGTACATATGTATACTTTCATACAGAGTGTATTGACGGTACACAATACACATAGCTCCAACGTATTGTCATGCATGAACTATCATTTCCATTTCTCTCTTTCTCTTCCCCAGTCTTGTCTCTCGTGAATGGCTCTCCCATTTTTTAACCTGGAGAAAATTCATTCTCCAGCCTTCACATACACACACTGCATGAGTTTTCATGTACGTACAATGTATGCTTGATGTACCTACTACTTACATGGAAAAGATACATGTATCAGTCTATACAATACCACCCACCATCAAGTCTCCACATCTATGTATGGTTTAGTTTAGTTGCAGTTTGAACATTTTGAATTTTGAAACAATCATAGATAAAATAGCGAGTTCAATATCTAGCTATATTATTATCATTATTGTTCCAAATACGAATGAAAAATGCATCATGTCTTACGTTGTAGGATAAGATAAGTGTATGAAATTGCCGTATAAAATCGTTAATACATAAAAGTTGTCTTTCTCTATCTGTAAAAGTAAAACGTAGAACTTGGACGATTGGAAACGGAGCGACTTATAAGTAATTCATGAATTCCTCTCTATCCTTCTCTCTCTGGCTCTTTCTATCTCTCTCTCTCTCTCTCTCTCTCTCTCTTTGAAGCTTTTGATTATTATTTTATTACGGGTGTATCTACACAGTTGCTGGAAGAGAAGCGAAGAGAAGAAGAATGAAAAGGAAAAAGAAAGTTTGCCATAACGCTAGGTTGATGATATAGCTTGAGTGCGTATGCCTGCCTGCCTGCCTGCATCCTTTTTTGATACACAAAATGTAATACTATTGACTATAGCATCACATTGAATAGAATAGAGAGAATGCGGAATAGATAGATAGAGAATGCGAATACGATTGCGAATGGCACTGTCGGTTGATGCGAGTTTGTGTGTTGGCATAGCGTATGTACATACGTATACACACGCCATACAATGTGATGAGCGGTTCGGGTTTGGTTTGGGTTTGAGCTGGAGTTAGAGTTGTAGTTGTGACGCGAAGGAAAGAAACGTCTCGTGTCTTGTGCACTCTTCAGCTTGTTTTTCTCTCGGCTTGCTCGTTGGTTCTCTCCTGCTTGGCTTGGCTTGGTTTGGTATCGTTAGGCTGGTTCTGGCTCTTTTGTGCTTGATGCTCCTGCTCCTGCTGCTGTAGCTGCTGCTGCGACCGCTTCCTTCTCTTGCGGCCGACTCGGATTCGAATACTTCAGTCAGTCCTTTGCTCGTTCTGTCTCTGCTTGTACTTGTCTCACACTGCGGTCTGCATTGGGATTATTGAAGGAGGGCAAAAAGACGAACAAGAAGACGCTTCGTGAAGCATTTTACACTTCACACCATCCTAGCATTACCTTAGTGACTATCATCAAGCCATACCATACCATACCATACCATACTATAGACACTCGGGATACTGTTATTCTGCAGAGGTAGACTAGAGTGAAGGAAAGCAGAAACAGCGTGCAGACTCCTCAAAGGATGTTAATCTAATCCAAAAGGGACTTTTTCTGGTGCTAGAAAACTGTGTGCTAGGCTATAAGATTTTGTTGTTATTGTCTATCTACTGAACCATCTTTCTCCTTGTTACTCTTCGTCTGTTTTTCTTTTCGCGGTCCTTGTGGAAATCACAATTGCAATCAACATCACCATCACAATCTTCATTGTCATCTGAGGTTGTGCCCTGTGCACCGTCAACATTAACTAGTCAACAGTGAAAAAAAGACAGCGGGAGGAAATACAGATAGGACAGAGTCGACAGTCATCACCGCCATCATAATCATCACAGATACCTAGTGGTCGTATGTAGTAAGTAGTAAGTCGTAGTGGCAAAGACAGGGGAATAAAGAAAAGGGAAAAGAGCAAAGAGCACAACGCAAGGCAAAGTTAACGAGCCGCCAGCTCATAAACAAAACATAAATAAATAAATAAACAATCACTGTTCGCCCTTCGCGCTCGCGGCCATTGTCCATTTCCCCAATTTTCCCCATTCCATTCAATTCATTTAGCCACTCAACCATTCAGTCACCGCCATCATCATTCATCGCTATCTGGCCATTTCATCTCTCAGCCGACGGTATCACCCGACTTTGTGCTTTGTGCGTAGTATACATTATACATACATTAAACATACATGCAGTGTGCAACGATTTTTATAGCGTTTGCAATTTCGATCGCGATGTATATTGCGTAATCTCAAGGAAAAACGTGGCCAAATTCTAAAATCTGAGCAAGAGTGTGCCAAATAAGCAATAACAATAATAGTAGTAGAATTAAAGTTATCGACATTTAAAAACTTGAATATTTTGCTGTCAATGGGACTGTGATCAATAGCATTTACTATTAGTTTACCTAGACTCTCATAAAAAATTGTGAGCAAAAGCATTTACTTGTTTTGAAAAATTCAACAGCAATATTGTGCAAACAAAACTCAAAATATTATAAATTTTTCTTCTGATTGTTAAATATAAAAAATTATACAGCACACAAGACAAAAACGAAATAAAGATTAGACAGTGAATTTAATATAATCTAAATAAATGTGAAGAGGCAGGGACAAAGTTAAAAGCAAACAAGAACAATCAACCAGGAAGGAAATAACCCTTTGTATTGTTGTACTTGACAGTATAGTCATCATCATCATCATCTACAGAAGTAATAATAATAATAATCATCAACCGTGTTTGTGTTTCTTGATCCGTATTCATTTCGTTTCGTTTCGTTTTTCTCTTTGAATTATGTACACTGCGTTGTTAGTGTTGTTGTGTATGTAATACAAACGGCAAACAGCAAACAAACGTCAAGTATAATACCAAGAGGAAGGGAGAAAGCCTCATTTACTTTCATCCTTTCCTTTCTCCAAAAAGACGGGTTGATAGCGTTCCTTTAAGAACGTGCTTCAGGACCAAAGAACGACACAAAGGAAGGAGGCAAGACAGACTGGAAAATTGTACATTGTACATGCTTAATTGGAAAACCAAACGAGCCAACCGTACATTTTAGTATTTAGCATTTGCCAAGAAGTGTTTGTACATATACCGGTAAGAGTAGAAATATACTGTACATAAAACTTCATAGTGCATACATATAGCCGTGGTTAATATAGTCATACAAAGATACATATTGATATGGATGCGTAATATTTGTAATTTTGCATCTGGTTATTATAAACATAAAATTACATACATAATTGGAACCAACCAGCGTCTTAAATAAAACTCCCAACAGCAGCTTAAATAAAACACAACAACAGCAGAAAAAAACAAGCCAAAAGGAAAATAAAGAAAAGCGTCTGGTGCTGGTGACCGGATAAAACTTTTTTCAGAAGCTCCCCTCTTTTTACTGATGCCCAGGTAAGAAGAGAATTAAATATATCCTTGAGACATTTCTACGCTCATTGAATTGCTTTGTACTTTGTATGCATAGGATCATGCTATGTATTTTATGTAGATAGTTAAAACACACAAATATAAAATACATGTACACATAGGCATGTGTACGCTTTCATGGTCGCGTTTTTCGGAACTTCTGTCTGATTCTCTTAATTATTCATCGTGTAATTAAGTTTGGAAGAGGATAGAAGAATAGAGGAGGAAGAATAAGACGAAAACCAAGACGTAGATGACGTTCTTTCCGTAGTTTGTAGTTATAAGATATTTGTCTTCATGTTCGTCCTCTCCTGGTTTGTTTCTTTCATCCTCTTCTTGTTATACTTATTAAACATATGCTATTCATTCCTCACGACTCGCGATTACACCGAATATCTAATTCCACCGTGAAGGAGAATAAGGCAAGAGAGATTTAAGCAGAAAAGTATTATGTTATAGGGAAGAAATGAAGAACGCATGGAATTTCAATTTTCTTCCCCTTCCCTATTTAGTCTCGTATACATGTTATTATACTTAGACTTATACTTCAAGTTGTGTTAGTAGTACTTTGTCCTACTACATAAGTGTGTATGTTACTTGAGTGTATTCTATTGTCTTATTCTTCGTACGTTGAGTATATTATGCAGTTTTCATACTAATTTGATCGAGCAGCCTCCTGTTTATTCTCGTTTAAACGAGGTTTTTACTATTCCTGATGTATCTGCACTTCAGAATATGTAGGAAAACTCTCGACTCTGGAGGAACAATTAGGAAATTCGGAATAAATGATGAGCAAATGAACTTGCACAACTCATTCATGCGTATGTTGGAAATATAAGCATAAAATTTATAATCAAAATTCGGTATAGTTTTGTATGCATTATACATACATAGGTACATATGGCTTTATGCTATTTGACATTATTTTATCTGTCTTATTTTTTGCACTGTATTTTCCTTCCGCTCGAGGTTCCTCGGCTAATATTGCGAAATACTGATATATAATATAATATAGAAAAATCTCTTGTGCACACTGTTTTTAGCTTTTGTTGGTTTGGTTTGTCGTGTGTCGAGGTGGTTGTAACACGCAAGAGAAAACAGACAAAAGTTTTGCGTGCAAAAATTACAGTTCATGTATATATAAGACATAAGACAGATCTCAATGTAACGTAATAGAGAAAGGCAGAGTTTAGGTCGACTTTATTTATTGATGGACTTTATTTCAGGGAAAGGGTAGCAGTGTACATTTTCCACTGTTTTCTGTCTGCATGTAGTTTATATTTTTTTTGTTTTTAGCAACGTGCCGGATTTGTATAATGCATAGGCTATAATTCGTTTGTGCAAAATATTGGCATGAAATAATAAAATGCTAGAAAAAAGTAAACAGCAAGTCACGAGTTCAGTTCAATAAATTCAATAGTCCCCCAGCACATAACTCAAAGACTAAACCCAAGCGGTATTTGTAAAATAAATGCACCATTAACTTTTACTGTTACTGTCAATATATAGAATGAGGCATCTACTTTTACCGATTAATTTTTGACTGAACTTAATTTGATGCTTAGAACGTTAAACAGGTTATGCAAAACTTATAGAGGAAATAATAAAGACTACTTCAATTAGTATAAAAGCAGCACATGTAAATGGTTTAAAAAAAGATTATGGAATATTTTAGAAATTTTAGTCATAAGTCTTTAAAACAGAATGCACGGCAAGTTCAAAGGAATTAAGTAAGCAAGCAGAGGTGAGTAAAAGTTAAAAGGAAAAGTATCATCAGAAATTTTGAAAAATAGTGCAAATTAAGATGGATATGTCAAAGTATGATTGGCGTCATTATCATTTTCAATGGAAAAAACTTGGTGCAATGCGTTATTCAAGTTTTACCTTACTAATCATGTTGCATTACATTCTTGGTGATTAAAATAGGCTCAACCTGATAATTTGCAATGCGAATAGAACTATAGTCTATTCTTGTAAACAAAAAATCGGTAACATGCGTTCATTTTCCACGTAGCGAATATGTATTCTTCTGTTTGTTCTGTATGCATTTTATATGGCTTATGCTCACTATGGCCAAGGGCCAGTCATCAAGCAAAATCGATTTACATACCTTCGATGTCATGCAATGTGCATAAAACTTTATATTGTCATTACAAAAGACGTATTACTTAAGGGACAGTAACTATGTGTATATATTATAGCAACGGGAGAAAAATGAGTTCTGTACATACTACATTGATCAATGGTAGAAATAATGGCAGCGTGTAATTTTATCATTGTAGTATTGAATTCCGTCCTTGCTATACATATCCGTATGTATATGATGTTGCAGTACCTGCCTTTTCGCCCTGCAGTTTAGTTAACATACAGTTAATTTGACAGTCACCAATATTCGTTTTTATTGTTGATTTGCCTACAATAGTTATAATATAGCAGAAGGTTGGCAAAACATTCACCAACTACAGATTCAGTCAGCAATTTAATAGTTTTTCATATTTTTCTATCGAGACTAGCGCTGTTGTTTTGTTATTATGCGCGTGATGCATATTATAAGTGTACAATGTGTACATTGTACCCAATACTCTATTTATTAATTATTCATCATCATGTGTCATTGCTACGAAAGTTCATTGCGGGAATAATGATCATTATCAATTATAATGATGCTATTTGCCATCAATATATCACTTGAGTTTGTGTTACAACTTTCAACAGATGATTTCGTGTCTTCAGTTCTTTTCTATGTATATACATATGTGCAACTTTTTCTCATTATTTTTTACATTAAACTAAGCCAATTTGCTGTGGAAAACGCAAAAGCATAAATAACTTTAAAATATTTAATATTTATGAGGTTTGCCCCCGTTGTTCTGTGTGTTTTGTGTCCGTCCGTCCGTTGTCGTCGTCGTCATTGTCCAACAAAAAGTCACGTTATTGAATTGTCATTGCTCGTGCGTGAGAGAGAATGTCAAATACAGTACAGTTACAGGTTCACATTCAATTGATTCAATATTATTTCAAGAAGTGCACACAATGTAAATTTCCTTGTAATGTTTTCACTAAATGCTAAAGGGCAAATCCTGTCTTGAGTCTTGACTATAATATGTACAACATGTACATTGTACATGTTTATTTTATATTGAAGAGTACAGAGAAAGAAAAACTTTTATTATCATGACAATACAGCATATCAAAATCCCAGAAGTTCCTTCCTTCTTTAAAGAGAATTAAAATGCATTATTTATTATATAGAGGCATTTGAGAGCAGTTTGCTTTTTTGCCAGAGGTGCCTATTTGAAGAAAGAAATCCTTATTGCGTAGGTTTTCGTTTTCCTGGATTTTTGGAGAACTGGAGAAGTTGTTCCACTTGTCCTAATATAAAAATACTGATATATTGTATCTTTAACAAGAGTTTTCTCTAGATTGAGTTACCTTATAGCACAAAAAACAATGAGTAGAATGTTCCAAACGAAAGAACTTGAACCTGCTTTTTATGTAATTTTTTTGTGGGTGAAGGCCTCCGGACATTTCCCCTGAAAAATGGACTATGTTTTCAAGAAATACAAAATATTCTTTTAAGCTTCCGCATAATGTTAAACAACCTTTCAGTGATCCGAAAACTTTTTGTGTGCTCGCTTTTTTAAACGAGAGGATAATATTTTCCACACACCGGAAAATATACTTTAGACCGGAAATAATATTTTAGCAGTTATATTGTTTGAATAAATATGAAAATTATTAAGCGTTTTGCGGGATTTTTTAAGGAGATGCAAAATTTCCGGAAGATACCTGTAAAATAGAGGGAGAAATGGATAAAAAACTGTAGAAATGACGTTTTTCTACGTTTTTCTATCGAAGTACATAGTCTAATATGTTGACTGCCACATTGGACGAAATCCGCTTTTGAATGTACCATTTACATAAGCGGCTTTCACAAGTTTATATCAAAAGTTTACAGAGTTTTACAGTACAAACTTGTATTGTACTGATTTAACTAGTACGTGTAATTAAAGTTGTTTTTCTAGTTACTAGTAAGTTAGAGTCCAAGTTACAGTTCTATAGTTTTGTCAAGCTCAGTCTTATTGACACTCTTAAGTAGATAATACTTAATACCGGGTAATAACAATGCAAGCATTGTCGTAAAAAGACAATAAGCTAAACTTTTGAGAGGCACAACATAAAAGTGGAAAAATTGTTCTGTCGGAGAAATACATAGAAAGAGACCGCAAACAGGAAGGAGAAAGAACTCATCCCATTTATGCATATTTAAATGTCCTCTTTCAACCTACTTATATACCTCAAAAGTTTGCTGAAAGTATAACTATTACAGGCTATACAAGTAAATAATAATATGCTTTTCAGCCTTTATGCATTACTTGCACCAGTGCGCCTGTTGAGAAGAGAAAGGCTTTTCTTTTTAGTTTTATGCGCTTTGTTAACTTTGAAACATCGCCGACAGTATCGTCATAGTCATGCATTTAAAAAAAACTTGAGTAGCACTCGTTTAATTTACTATTCTTCATATTATGTATGTGTGTGCAGAAGGGTTGACGTTGCCAATTAAGGGGCCGCTTTAGTTTTTAACAGGAAAATTAAGTATTTATATCACAGTTAACTTTTTTCGATTAAAAATGAGTAACCAGCATATACGAGTATATACAGCAAGCATAAACAGGATTGAAATTGAATGTATAGCATTTTTTAAATGGAATAATTTGTAAATTTCCGATGCCTGCACTTGAATTGAAAGAAAATTATAGGTATATATTGTAGAAGTAGAGTTCTTCCTCAGAATGTAATCAATATGACGAGGCTTCAGTTTGCCATTAGTTTCCCTCGTGTTTTCCAAGGCGTAAAAAAGGATGAGAGGTACTTAAGCCCAAAGGTCTGCAGTTTCAACACTTCCATGCAAAGGAAAAAGTTTGTTAATTAGCTCAGGCGTTTCAGCATTCAACAAGGAGGAACAATCCTTGCAGCTATAGACGATAGTTGTACAAGTAAAATGCAGCTGATATGTATAAGTATTATAGGTGTTATATTACCTGCTAGATAGATAGATCCTGAAAAAGAGTCGGTGAAGACGTAAAGCTTAAGCTGAAACTGAAACTGAGGCTTGTGCAAGTCATCAATCTTGTTTGCTGGAGTGAGGTGCCAAATCCAGTCAATAAGACTCAAAGTAAAATGCTCGCCGTCGTCGTCGTTAGCGGAAACCCACACTTTCCTTTCCCCCCTTATTTCATTTCATTGATACTCCTTGTTAGCTTCTAGTTATAAAACTGAGGTCATATACACATTACACATGTAAGTATACGTATATGTAAGTTGGATTTTACTGAAAATCTTGGTCAATCGTCAGAATAATTGAAGGTTTGAGGAAAATTCTTAAAAAATTCTCCGAGCTCCATCATGCTAGTTTACATATTGACAAAGACACTAATTTATTCTGAAGTAGAAACCCGTAATATGTAACTCACAACCTTCTGGTAATACATACATACATACATACGTAGTAACTTACCCAGAGTTTGTACAAATTGAAAATGTTCACATTGTAACATAATTTGCATGAAATTTCGTATGAATTATACATATTTGATATCAGGCCCAACCACTACCAATTTTAACTTATGTACGACCTAGTTTTAAACTTTTGGATCGACTCATAATACGCGTCTTGTATATTATATATTATACATATAAATAGCATTTTCTATGCTAAATGCTGGCAAAATGGATTCCAGGAATAATAGTTCCAGCTCTACATACATACATACGCCATGTTTTCCTGCTTTTATTTACCCGGAGTTTATCCAGGCATTTAACTCCGAGTAAATAAATATATATGATATATATATGTATATATATAAATTCAAACTCGGAGAGTAAACAAGCAACTTTTGGATGAGAAGGTTGCATTTTCCATTTACCTCTCTCCTTTGATTTACCTGGCCTAACTCGTTTGCTCTTCTTTGCATTGAGTTCAGTTATTTTTTCCTCTACTCGCACCAATGTACAGGACGTCCTATGTTTTTCACGTTGTTTTTCGCTAGCTTTCTATACTCTCTACAAAATAACGTGAAAAGAAAACTTTTGGAGAGGTTTGGCATTTGTTAAAATTTAATGTGTATATTTAATGAATTATACTGTATTCTAAATTTTACATGCTTGGCATTCGTTTCAATAAGTAACTTTTCAATGCAAAACGTCCTCTGATTCTGAAGATTTGCGAGTTGAATCCATTCAAATTTTAATTTTATTGACTGAATGTACAACTTGCCTAATACAGGAGGATCTGCTTCTCTTTTTCCACCAAAAGGAGAAAAATCTCCCAGGAAAAACAAGAGCCGGAGCCTGGACCATGAAGCTTTGTTCTTAGCAAACAAAGTTTGAGTGTACACAAATCAAGTCATGCCTTGCTCGCGCAGTGGGTTTTTATAATTCATTTTATGTCCTCATATCGTCTATACATTGCTGTAGTATGTATTTCATATTGCATCGCAGTTTGCTTCTGTTTAGCCAAGTTAACAGACGGAACCTGATGCAATTTAAACCAATTATAAAAGCAAAAGCGAGACGAGAGACGAAACATGTTTTGATTCAATATTTGTGTTTCAGAGTTTTCAGCCGACTCCTTGTATCTACTTATTATTTACAATAATTTTTACTCGGTTTTCCCGAAACATTTTTATTTGCTTTGAAAAATTTTCCATCCTCCTCAACTATGTGTACACTGTACACATCTACTGGATTGTTTGTACATTTTTCAATTGCTAAAGAGATTTTAGCAATTAAACATCATTAGCAATTTAAAGAGTTGCTCCGTTGGGAATACTTGAATTTATTTGCATTTCCCTAATTTTTCCCGAGAAAGAAGGGAAGCGACAGAGTGGAAAAAGTGAAGAGAGTAGAAAATAGAAAAAAACTCGCGTTCTCTTTCAACATTCTTTCATGGTGTAATTTGGAATTTGGATATGTATTTTTGAGACCTCTGAACTCTCTTTATTGACACTTGACTGACTTTTCAGTATTTTCTCCTTCTCAGAAAAAATCCATTTCTTCACACGTCTTCCACGCATAATTCCGATTCCGGTGATGTGACTTGATTCCTCTTGGAGAGACAAAGGAGCGAGCTAAAAATAAGAGACGTCATTCGCATTTACATACATTTACATTTGCAACGCCATTTCACTCTTATTTTTTTCAGTTGCTCCTCTCCTCGTTTGCTGCATGCATAGTTGCATCTCACTAATACATATTACAGGTTATGTACATTTCCACGGTGAACGAAAAGGGCAAAACAAAAGAAAAAGTCAGGATGAGTGCACCAGGAAAAACTGACATTATTATCAGACGGTCTCATCGACAAACACTCTGTTTTTGTACATCTGTGACGAATACTCCGACTTGAGCCAACTTATGAGCATGCATGCAAAAATATTTAAACAGTAAAACAGACAAAACTGAAGGGAGTCAAAAACATCGGGTAACAAATATGTTACATGAGCGTCTGTGTGTATGTATGTATAATGTATATCTATGCTTACGAATTTCCATTTTTTTCATTCTTCCTCGTTTTTGCTGCACTGTCGCATTTTTTGCCCTCACAAATTCTTCGCTTTCAAATGAGCGTTTAGTTGAGACTCAGGTTTTTGCATAAGCAGCTCAAATTGAACAGAAAAAAAGCACTTTATCTCAGTTATGTCATGTTAATGGCGCCAGTTTTTGCAATTATAAACCTGCAAGAAAACTATAGAGAAATCATGATCAACATCCAGGTTTAAGGCACATCTGTGCATTGTGCATGTACAAAATGCCACATTTTATGCAAAAATACAAGTTATGGAATTTTTCAACTAATTGTTAATTTATACTCAAAATTCTAACCGTTGTTTCCTGTCCTGTAATCTAAATTAGAAAAATTATTTAAACAAAGGTAGGTTGAATAAAAAATTGTCTGTAATTATCTATAATACCAAGTTTCTCTATCCAATCTATTGTACCCATAGCATTCAATTTTCGAATGAAAACTTTAAGCTTCTGTTTCCTGTGTATTTTATACTTCACGCCTATCGCTTAACTCTGCATGATTTTGCGGCAGAAAATAAATAAAGTGCACATAATCGTAAATCTTTGTAAAGAGACATCGAAATTCATTCCATCGAGAAAAAGCTGTTCTAATATCCAGTTGATGCTTTTTGTAGCTGTATTAGGTGGCTATGCATGTGTGGGTATATTGTGTTGGCTAAAAGTGAAAGTAAATTGTAAACACTATGGGACAACGGACAGCAAACAAGTGTGGCAAATATTTCGAAATTCCATGCAAAGGCATTGGAATAGGTAGCGGCAAACCATTATCAACACAGCTTTCCATCTCCCCTAAAAGTGTAAACACGTGTGTTTGCAGTTTTTATTATGTCTATGTTGATACTAAACTCCAAAGTATTCGAAGGATGAATCCAAGCCGAATGTACCCATGCATGCACATAAGCACTGTATAATATAATATGAATATGTATTTTGAGTCGGATTCAGATTTGAATTTGAATTCTGGTGCAGAATCCGCATCCTGCCGTAAAATGCAGCTGGACTAAAATGTACCTATGTATGTACCTCGTATTGTACTTTTAATCCAAAACTCCTGACGCAAACACAATGACATTTTCCCCTTCATTTTACGGCACACGGTTATGCAAAAACTGATGGGAGGGATCTCTTTATTCCCTTTTAACATTGTATGTCGGTATTCATATTCTATGATTCAGGATTATTCAGGAATAACTAGTGAAAATGGCTTCAGGAATTTTGGCAATTCAATACCAATTTAATCTGGTTGTTTTAACAAACTTTCTCTGAATGTAACCAAGTGTTCTCGGTTTATTTGCAAATTATCCTACTTTAAATTCTTTGGTACAAAATTGATGCCCAATTTATTTAGAAAGGGGACTTATAAGGATACAAAAATAGACAATACAGTATTTTCATTCATAGATTCTTTTTGTACCTGTTTTTACAGAAATTTTTACAGTGCATATTGCAATATAAATTCAGTGTTATTTACAATAAATGTATGAAATTATTTTGTCAGCTTTCAAGAAGTGATAAGGACTACCTAAGCTAACTACTAAGCCTCTGTGGATATCGATCGTTCGATACAAAACTAGAAATTCTGGTACAGAAAAACGAATGCAATGTCATAAGCACATACATAATAAAATGCAAGTTCAAAGACATGTGGAAAGAGAAAGTAAGTACACGTAAATGTACAAGTGAAAGGGAAAGAAAGGGACACGTGAAAAATATTTTTTATCTGTCGCCATCGCACACGTATTTAGAACGAATGTAAACCACGACGGACGTACGATGTAAGTAAATACATTGTGGATAGGTACTTGAGACTAAACCTAATACCGATGGGCCCGTCTACCGATAAAACCTCCTAAAATGGAGGCGTACCGTGCTCGCGCCATATAAACTTCACCTGCAGAATAATTTAGTAGTGTCATCAATTTCCGCATCGTCTCAACCTTTATCACGTGGATTGCAAAAGGCAAGTGTCTACCATTAATTTTGCATGCAGGCTATTGGCCTAAACAAAATTCAAAACATTGAATGAACAATTACAAAGTGTAATGGCATAAACACCATGCATAAAAACAAAGCTTGTTGAAAAAAATATGTACGTACCTCTCATTCAACCTTTTTTTCGCTACTAATTTGCATAGTATTATAACTATATAGCTTTTAGTCAATTAAAAAGATTAGGCATGTAATCTGGGTGAATAATTTAAGCGTAATTCATTACGTCATAAGATGGCCCGACTAGATGACATAACAAAATAGATAAACACAATTCTAATAATGGCTTTTTGATACATTTATTATTTACGAACATTTTCAATTACGTTTTATACATGATATGAACAAGGGTTGAATATCTTTGTGCGACTTCGAATGTGTGCCAAAAGTTGAGTAAAAGTCGATGTAGGTATGCATTCATAATTCATAATACTTTATTTATGGGGCATAAACATCATCATTTTGAGTTCGACCAAAAGTGACATTTACTTTCCTTTTTCTCCTCACCTCATTAGCGCAGAGCGCCTTTAATTTCTACGACACGTCACTTTGGTTCTTCCAAAAGTGCCTGATCGTCATAGAAAAAACCACATCTGAGCGTCTAAGCCTGAACTTTGCTTAATCTATAAATTATGCACACTGTCTGTGCCTATAAAATATACATAATATAATATACAGAGAAAATGACAAGGCAACCTTTACCTTTTAACCACACACTCATTCCGTCCTCTTAAATTAAATTATTTTCTCTTCCGCATCACATCGGAAAACATTTCGGTACTATTCTCAATACTGTAGTTTACATGTTTTAGTCTCCAATTCTTGATGATGATTTATTTCTTGATCACCTTTTGCATCATACATAATGCATAATAATAATAATAATAATAATAAGCCACATCAAGCTCTTTAAATCGCAGTGAAATACATATACTATACATATACCTATGCAGCGTCATAAATAACGTCATGACCAGTCATAGCCATAACCCAATATCAAAACATGGAAAGAGCACAGAGAGAGAGAGACAGATCCCGGAACTTCTTCCGCATCTCAACCTGGTGTTAAAAGTGTTAAATCGTATAATGCTTGCTGTAATTTCATTTATGGAAAATCCGCAAATCGAAAGTTCATAAGGAAACCCCCGCCGGGAGCAGATCTGCATCCTTGGGGACAATGAAATTACATCCACGCACAACAAGCTTCATGCCTGTAATATTATTACTTGGAGTAAAATCGTGGCTTGAATCTACAGTTTGCATTATACATGCACTATAAGTTATAAATAACAAAATTCAGTACAAAACAAATTTTTTTTTCGAAAAATATTATTGTACAAGAGCAATGCCAAGTCAAAACAGTTTCAATATGAAGTGGAAATAAAGTCACAAAGATCTGTAAGGCGAAGGAAGGGAACGGAAATCAGAAACAAAGTGGAAACAATAACAATGTAATTTCTGTCTGTAATTCCATTCTTAGTCCATTCCAAGTCACAGTCGAGCCCTTTCTTCAAAGCTCAAGGAGAGAATACAAAAACAGAAACAGGCGAGAGTCGTGTCGAATACTTATGTAATATAAGTGGCTCTTAAAATTTAATATAAAATTCAGAAAGGATCGACGTATGTAACTGTGTGTTTATCTCTTGGTTTAAATCGTCTCCGTCTTGTATCTTAAAAGGAAAACGCTTTTATCTCGCCTTTGCTTTGAGCACACATACACATGCATATACATATACGCCATAATACACATGTATACAGTATACATGTATAAGACAGACACGCAGACGATTGTTTATACGCTCTACATAAAAGAATGTAGAGCGTGTACTAGCATAAATATTGACGATGACGACTCACTTTACTTTCGCTCCCCGTTTTGGTTGCCACATTCCTTTGCCTTTCTCCTTGTGGGCTTATGACACAGCGCGCAATTTTCAGCGTACGGTGGGTCATTTCACTGCATAACTGTGTGACATGCCAGCGATGGTGACCATGTCCATGTATATGTCCATGTCGTTGCCGATGCCAATGTTGATGACAGTGGCGATGGCGACGACATAGTTGAGATACATACACTGTCCAGCCAGTGTCCAGTGTCCAATGGCGAATGACCCTCTCATTATTCCTACATACATAAATATGTATAACTATTCCGAGTCCAACTTCAAGCGTATAGTTAGTTTGCCATTTTGTAACATAATACTTGTCTCTCTCTCTCTGTCTCTCCGTATTGTATAAATATATCGATCGGCCCTTCTATGCCATATCCTGTGATACAGTCCATTTCTGTAGATACGTCCATTTCTGTAGATACGTCCATGTCTCTGCCTCATGCATACATTCATGTGCATACAGATGAAAGTTAAAGTTGTATATAGAGAGTTAGTTGGGCGACTCGATTCAGTTGGAGTGGACGACGTGGACAGTGGGAGAAAATGGCAACAGATTAACTTTGCTGAAAGGCTCGATATAAGACAAATAGATACAGTGCAAAAACGATTTATATGTATTCCACTTGTATAATGTACATTGTACATATCTGTAAAACAAAAAGGGACCAACTCGCTTTTTGCTTTCCCCAATGAGTTCAGCTCTATTTCATTCTATTAGATTTCCATTTTATTCTATGAAGTATCCCCTTTTCGCTGGAGAAACTCAATATAGAGATGTGTATAGTTACGGTGTACATACATGCAAGCATGGATGTGCGTATTTGTCTTTTATACATCAAGTTTTGTGTAAGAAGTGTAGAGAAAGCTTTATTGTTTATATTTGCTCTAGTGATGAGCCGCTTGGGCGTTTACATCATAATACCAACTCTGTGTATATGCTGTACGGCGTAGATAAATGGAAACGGGAATGGAAATAGAAATGGACGATTGTTTCAGATTTCAAACAACTTCTTCTACTACTTCTATCGTCAGTTCGAGAGTGACTTGACGAGTAATATATTATATAGAGTAGGAATCGAAATCACTCGAGTATATTGTTAGTTCATGAAATAGAGGGGAAAAGATAATAAAATAATATTATCCTTCCATTCTTAGATCATAATATATAATATACTATAATATGTCAGTAGTTTTGTACATTTTATACCGTTTTTATTGTCAAGTCATGTGTTATGAGTTATGTGAGCTGTGAGTGAACGATGGAGATGGAGGAGTCAGCTGTAAACTCCATCGTTTGACCTCCGACCTTATGTCGGATCATAATAAAGGCAATATGTGCTTTATCTAATAAATATTCATGGAAAACCATGGAAATATTGTATATATATATAGGGAGAGAAAGCTTGAGCTCGAGCTCAACATTCAAAAAAATAATGCCATTACTTGATTTTGGCCGGGGATTCGGAGAAATTCGAATTATTTTGTCTCTGCTTGAAGAAGTCAAGTGAAAGGAAAAGTCTGACTCTGGAGTTAACTCGGCTCTTTGCACTTTATTTGCATTATGTATATAAGTACATGGTATATACATTATATGGATATGGATTTTAGTATGTCTGTATACACTTGCTGTTATTATTATTATTTGCGACTCTCCTCTGTTATGAAAGGATTTATTCGCAAAAGAGCGAGAGAGGGTGAGATAAAGAGTTCCCTCTTCCACTCAACACTGTACGTACACAGTACACAGTTACCATTAACACTATTAATTATGCATTCCATTTGAGGCATTGTTATTACTATTTTTATTAGTGTGATTCGGGAAGAAGAAAAGACGGCGTTCTTCACGCTCTGATACCTTCCCCTGGCTGCGTTCTTCACTTTCTCCGGCTGTATCTCGACCTCACTTCAGTGCATTCTACATACTATTAGTATAAAAGATATAGTAGAGCTTTCTGGTCCCATATTCCATCAAATGTGTATTCCATAATGGAAATCCTAATCCCTTTTCAATGAAAGCTGCCCCTATGTTTCTTAGCCTTATGCTGTGAGCGTTGTGTTCTGCATTCACAATTAGCACAGTAAAAGGAAAATATTTAAGGGCTGAAGAAAGCAAAATTATTATTCCAAACTCACTCAATATTTTATCGTCTTCTGCGCTCACTGAATAAGTTTTTAGCGTTGATAATGGCGAGGGATAAAGTTTGAGATTAATCTTCAGAACTTTTGTAATGGAAGCTTAAGTACGAGTAAGTACACCTAAAAACATTGCTAATGCTTCTACGTACAACATTATGCATTTTTTACAAGTATTTTTACGTGTATATTGAAAACTTATTCTGCAAAAAAATAAACGCTGGAGGACAAGGGATTCGTATTAACATGAAAAATTCCAATTTCCGCAAGAATTTAAGTACCGATATCAAATCTACGAAAAAAATTTAAATAAGGAAACACTGGTCAAAATGGCAAAAAAACAAAAGGAAATTTGAATTTAAATTGTACTCATCAAAAATTATCAATCTTGTCAAATCTCATGAAGTTTTTCTGAGATGACGTAAGATTTTTTTTTCTATGGCCAATAAAAGCACAGATCACAAAGACAACGTTTATGTGTTGTTCATGTGAGAAATAAAACGGATATTGCAAAATTCTAAAGTATTGTTCATTCTTCACACGTTCACCCTCACTGATATGAGCATCGCCGCTGTGGCCAAAAGCGGGAGAGAAACAAGCAGTATTTAGCTAAATGTCAAGTGTTTGCTATTTCACAACAGTGTGGAAACCGCAAACATTACATCACACATGTGAGTTGCATCATAGGGAGTATTGTAGATTCTGAGAGTAAAAGCTTAAAAGTGTGTAAAGAGGTCTATGTATGTAGTTACTACGTACATACAGTTTGTTTTGATTAGATTTTTTTCCTTTCCCCAAAGTTCAAGAGCTGCTGCTACTTATACTGCTGTACATCCAGTATTAAAAATTCTATCGCAATTTCCACTGTTGACTGTCTCCTCGTACTCTTTTCATTTTAGATGAGCAAAGAGAAAAGTTTACAGTCTCTACAGATATACATAATATGTATCTATGTATGTGTCGCTTGTATATATACACTTGGTAGTATTTCGTCTATTGCCAACTGCCACCGTGACCTTTGACGCTTTAAAGAGGCAAGTGGGAAAATGTTGGCATGGAAAAAGTCACAAGTCACACGAGGCTCAGCTCAGAATCCAAAATGCTCAAGGCAAGCCAAAAACCAACATGGAGCCAGAACCTGACGAGGAGGATGCCTGCCGTTGATGATGACGATGACGATGGCAGTGGCAATAGCACTAGCAATACCAATGGCAAGGACTTTTCAAATGTCCACATCAAAATTCAAGGAAGGAAGGAAAAGAAAGTCGGGACTTGCTGGCAACTGTTACTGCGTCTATTTTTATAATGGACCAGCCAGCAGCTCGTTTTAAATTGAGATAGAGAGAAATGGCGGGGAGATGGAGACGATGGCGATGGGATGATGACGCAATACCTAATCTCCTTTTCAAGTGTGAGAAAGTCACTCCTTCGTCATATATTATTCCTTTTCACAGACTTTGGCAATTGTCTCGATCTTTTTTACTCTCTCCATTCTTTGTCGCCTGTCGTGTTTTGTCCTTTCTTTCCATTTCCTGAGCTAGAAATAGAAAATACATGTATATACATTGTATGTACATGTTTTCCACAGTGTATTTCAATTCTTTTCTTTCTCTCACACAAGCTTTCTCCCTCCTTCAAAGAAAGTTAAAAGAAGCGTGTGTATGTGTTTTCCTATCAATTTCTGTTTTTCCACACAGAGTATCCGGGCAATTGGGCCATGTTTTTGCAAAATCTTGCAACTTATAAAGCTCCATCTTCCACGAAGAATTCCAATAGCAAAATTGTAATTGTAACACAGTTTTGAACTTCAAACGAAAGCAATGGACGACAAATAAAAACAAAGGTAATGTTGTGACTCGTTGACGTTGTCGTTTTTCTGGTCCTTGTACTTTCTCTCATCTTCAAACTTCATATATAGTTATGTATGTATGTATCATCTATTTTGTCTCGGGCGCTTGTCTTGGGTTTCCCTCCCCTCCTTTTTTATCCTTTGTCATGTGAGCATCATCTTTTCCCCACTTTTCCTTGTGGTTTTTACTCTCTCCTCTTTCCCTCCCTTGTCGAGTATTGTGCTCGTTTCTCCTCCTCATATGAATTTCATTTCTTCCTTCCTCTGGGTATTTTCAACTCTCCTTTCCTAGTCTCTACTTTTCCGTTCTCATTTTTCATATTTTTACGCACGTACATACATACATGTGTATACATAAGATGTCATTTTTCCATCTCATTTTTTGAGTCGAGAACTGAGAACTGTCTTTGTCTAAAAGAAGTGGAAGAGGAACAAGAGAGAAAGTCCAATAAAAAATAATGACGACGTCACTCATGACTTTCTCTTCAGCACACATATAAACATACATACATACGTACAATATGTATGTACTATACGTTAGGGAATGAGGGAGAGTCACTCTTTCTCTCGCCCTTCTGTCATTTTTTCCCTCATGTTTCCCTCTTCCGTTTGTCTTCCGCGTTCCTCCTCTTTGTCCCAGAGGGTTTTGTGAATTTATTTGGAAATAACCCGAGAGAAGTTCAATTTTCCACAGTATGTGTGTATAAAATATAAATAAATACATGCTTCTGTATGTTATACTCAGCCATACATACATAATACATATGCTCGCAATTACGAACACCGTTATACCGTACATACAGAAACAGTCGTCGACATCAAATAATGTTATTTTTTCAACTAGAGGTTTTTTGTGAGAAAAAACTGTAAAAGTTGAGGGTTCTACCCTATTGTAATTACATAATGGGTAGATTGTAGATATAATATAATATTACATTATACATATTATAAATGTATAGCTACGGCCTACATAATATGCAGACTGTAAAAAGTTGTATAAAGTGTGCACAAAGTTATTTCCTAAAATAAAAGAGATTTTCCTGAAAGAAAAAACGTGTCGACTCTATATATTGTGGATACGGCTGTAGTGTGTAGATATAGTGTATAGGGTACAATGAACAGTTGAGAAAGAAAACAAATGTTCATTTTTGATGAACTCTTCCTGTAAAAAGATAACATGAAAAGGGACAGAAGAAAGAAAAGAATTGTACAAAGGAAAGGGAAGGCTCATATATATAATAATGCTGACGAGACTTAAAATGCTGGAAATGTTTCTCATGGCTCTATTTTTTTAGATCTACTTTAACATCTTACTCTGTGTGTGTACATTGTACATTGTACAGTGTACAATGTACAATACACATATCCATGTGTTTATTCTTCATTCTCCTTTTTTACTGTGTACTCACGAGCACAGGAAATACACACAGGGAACGATTGAAAAACAGGGGAAGAAAGGAAGGGAGGGAAGGAAAGAAGGCAGACAGGATGGTGGTTACATTTTTAATGACGAGTGCTCTACTCTAAAATTTTGGAGAAAGTGGAGAAAGAAGAGCACTTTTAAAGAGAAGGATACGTACAGCAGAATTTCAAGTTTCTCTTTGTACTGTACTGTACTGTATGTTGTGCACTTCATTGTCAGTCCAGGCATGCTTTGTCTAAACCCTTGTATTTTGTATTTTCCAAAAACAGGCTCATTGTTTGTGTAGTGCCCGTTTAATTCTTGCATAATATATTATATCATGTGTATTAAAGAGTTAAAGCCTTAAATCCCATGTAAAAAAACAACTTTAGCCACTATTTATATTTAAAGCAGGGATGGAAACAGGAAAAGAAAAAAACCGGGATCACATACCACATACAAAATCATTAAAGTATCGGATTACGCTTTCGTTTCCACTTTCTACGCTGTTGGGCAACTGAGACAAGACTTGTGACTGCTAAATTTACAAAGCTGGACCACCTTTCCGTCATGATCGGACTCTATGATGATGTTAAATTCTTGTTCAATAGACCAAGAAATTTGACTCCTGTTAAATAAAAGTGTATAGACGTGAGGCTGGTGGCATCTTTACAATTGCCAGTGCACGTACAAGTGCAAGTTGAGCCAAATTAAGTCGTCGACTTTCACAAAAACCAAAAAAAAAGTGGAGAGAAATGACAGCAAAAAAGGAACATGAAAATTCCCTTTAGCCGTTTTAAAAGAGGTCTGTTTCACTTCTCGTTAGGTAATCCCTCGTGGTTGGATCCTAGCAAAACGAAGGAGATCAGGAGATCATCGTACTCTAGTGGCGATCTGAGGAGAAATGTTGTGTTGAAATGTAACCTGCTGCTCCTCCGGTAGATAAAATCATATAACATATGCAGATCCTGTATCACCAGTGTCAATGCAGACTTTCTTAATGTAGGGTGCAAATTTAGAATTAAATATGAGCAAATTTTGTACGTTTGCTTGTACATAATTTGTCTCTGTATTATATTACGTTATTTCTGGCTAGAATTCTAGTTGGAATTGTATATTATAAATCCATTTAGTTCTTATGTTGTAAGCTGCAGTGTATAATCTACAACATAAACTAGAGAAATTTTGCGATAAATGAAACTGAAATATACTGCTCAGAGTGCTCATTTTGTGGGCTAGGTTCAAATTTAAAGTGAGAATTTTAGATGGGAAAAGGTCCGAGGTGCAGAAAATATGTGAAAAATATTTCAAACATGACGTGTGCGTATTACAGCAAAATGGAATGGGGTGGAAATGAAATGGGAGGGAGTGTGCCCTACGAGCAAGCAGTAAACGTACCTACTTAAAACTAGAACTGGGTCTAGATGGAAAAATGACTAGAAGATAGTGGTGATGAGAATGAGGATGGGACTGATGACAGTGATGAAATCGCACTGCCAAAGTAACTAGATGTGGGTGATACTTGATAGTTTTATGTCCTTCCTCCGCTAAATTGATGGATGTGCTACCCCCGGAGGAAGAAAGGAAAAAGGAAAAAATGTACCGCAAGACGCTGCTCTGTAGTCCAGAACTCAGAGTAGCGTTTTGCTTTTGGTCGAAAAATGAACGAACTTTTCAAGCTTGGAATCTCGAGTTGACGAAAATTATAGCCTAAAAGATGAGCTGAAGACGAAAGAAAACAGTAATTACAGTATAAGTACACAGTTCCATATTTCACAACAAGCAAGGAGATTTTATGCTGTAAAATAATTTCCAATCAACAAAAATCGATGTGGTAGAAAATGCATGCTATGACTCGAAGAAGCGGCCACATATCGACATAAATGGACACCGACGGTCGCATGGAGCTCCCTAAAATACTATGACGTGGACACAGATGGAATTAATACTCGCAATGCGGGATGTAAAATGAAAGCTGTCAAATTTGGAACTTGACTCCAAATTCGACGTAAGGGGATGATATCCTAGCCTGGCCAGGAAAGTGAAACCCCATTAAAAAAATTTCCCCTCTTTTCCTACTGAGGGTATCATGTTTTACTGAATGTGGAGCAACCACCAAAACGGGTCTATAATATACATTATGCTATACATTACCCTATTTTATATTTTACTAACCTGGCGAAGTTAAAAAACAGAGAGAATTTTTGACATTTTACTTTTTCTGATGCTGTAATGGATTTTATAAAGTTAAAAAGTAGCTTTAGATACTTTTGGATCTCCGAAAAATATCCAGGTTATTAAATATTTTCATACTCGGTCTCAATGGTCCTCATTGTGGACCAAGTTGTTACATATAAGATAAACATTATTAAGCATGTTATCAGTTGCTATAAAATGTCATAAATCATGAATGAATCCATCCTTTTGTGCCATGAACTTCAAGCTGGTGTTTTCTACTGCCATATCTTACGCTGTAGTACTGAAAAACTATCGGAGGAAAAGGAAAATCAAGGATGAATTTTAACTCCTCTTTTACAATTATCCATGTTCTCTATATTATCGTCTGTCGTCTGTCATCATTCATTGCTTTCTATTCACAGTCTGGCTTCCTGATAGGAGAAGATTTTCTTCAAACGTAAATAATCAGAAAATACATTTGTGTAGGATAATGAATGTATGAACGGAAATACCATATTAAAGGCCCTAAAACGGTATTAATAAGCCCATAAAACGTATTAAATATCAAGATTTGCATAAATCTTTAGTTTTTATAGAGAAAATTTCCAACTCAAAATCACAGTCAAGTGTTGAATGTAGAAATGGGTATAAACGCCTGAATCATGTTGATAAAACTCAGTTACTTTATGTCTGCTTTCACTATACGTATGCATATAGTACATACTACATGCATATACATTATAAATGTAATATGATACATACATCATGTATTATGGCATTTAGGAGAAGTGACATTAATTCTTATTCTTCTTACGTTTCCATATGAATATGTATATCGAATCAAGTCAAGACAGCAGACCGAGAGAATCTAATTCAATTATACAAGTGGAGAGTCAGCATGAATGTAATTAATAATTGGATTACCAACGCATAATATGATATTATTATTTCATCGGAATAAAATATGATATGATTACAGGAGAAGAAGTACAGCATAATATCTATTTACTCTTCTTATGACTTGTCACTTAATACATAATTGTCAAATCAAAGGTTTCTTTGATTTCTTCCTAACTTTGGGCTTCTTTCTGTCAACAAAATGAACATAAATACATGCATACAAATATAAAATACGTGTAAAAAGCAAAGGTTTCAGAGTGGGCTATATTACAGTTACGTATGTATATGTTACACATTTGTCTTGCTTCTTTGCTTTTCTCTCTTCATCTCTAGAACTTTCAATTGTTTGAGATTTGAGATTGAGTGAGTGAATGAATGATTGAGGAATAACAGTGAGTGAAAGATGAATTATTCACATCAGTCTACAAATTCTTTATGCATAAGCTCATGACTTGACTAAACTTTTTATAGATACATATGCATGTGAGCAAAACGAGAATAGAATGAAGATTGTGTTAAGTCTATCTACACCAGTTGATAGATACACAGGGCTAATGCTAATGATCATGGTGCTAGCTCTCAACTCTCAACTTAAACTTGGTTATTCTTGATTTGTTCTCGGTAGAAATTTGAATATGATCTTGATGAGGAGGATCTAAAATGCAAGATGATAGCAAAGGCAAGGGTAAATGAAACAAGTCCGTCTCTGGAGATTCCTGAGCGGGAGAGAAAGAGAAAGTCCAGAAGAAAATTACTTATTTCTCTTCAATGGAAATACGTTATTTCCATTGAAACTACGATGGGCTATCCAGAACCAAAAGCTACCATCTAAATTAAGCATTATATACATTTCTCAATGATATTATGCGTTGAGAATGAAGAAAGTTGTGCGTACTTACGTACGAACTCACATACTACATACATTATGCAAATCAAGAAAGGAATCGTGGGAGAACGGCAGCCGTTGCGCTCGTCTTGATGTTCGATGGTTACTCCAGAGAATTGAAAGGAATACTTTGCATGTTTCTTTCCTCCATTTCGTTCATTGATACAGAAAGCTCGTCTGTTTTAATAAAGAAGTTTGACATTGATATTATACTCTCCCATGATTTCTTTAAAATATCACGCTCACTAACACAGTATTTTAATTGTGATGCGAAGCAAAATATAAAACTCTAAAAACCTTTAACGTGCTTGAAAAAATATTTGAAATAATTCAAAACCAATGGAGAAGCTATTCCATTATTCATACCTATTACATACATGGTTTAAATCTTATTCTATCTGCAGTATGCAAATACATGGAACATTTTCCTACAGCATCCTAATTTCTATTTCTGTGCGGGATACACCAAAGTTCTTCCGCTTCCTTTTGATGCCTGGCGCTGTCTTATATATTGCACTTTGTTGCCGTTGTACATATATTATAATATAATATATGAATGATTCCTACGATAAAGGATACTTCGTTATTGTTTCCAGGGGAACATGCGTGGATTTCTAAAGAAA
>JAQIVE010000895.1:0-30027 GCA_034698285.1 Sminthurinus bimaculatus | reverse complement strand
CTGGTTTGCAAGAAAAGTTGGTCAGTGCTTTCAAAACTGTTTCTAATAAAAGGCCCAGTTTTTGGTCATATCCATGAACTAACACCTATATATATGTAAATTACACAAAACACAACCCATAAAGTCATTACGTATTTACTTAAAATTATTGAAAGTTTTTAAGAACATGCATTCAAGATCATCTGTATCAGTCTGTTTACCTCATAGCCATACGATGTGAGCGATATTTGATAACGTAACCCAGCAACTGATGCCATGTAGTAATATTCTGTGAGGAAATCTTTGGCCGCAGAGACCATTAAATGATTCAAGTTGGTACTCAATGGATCCAATAGTGGAAGCGGGCTTAAATGTAATGAAAATAAGGTCATAATGAAAACTTGAGCAACTAAAGTGCTCGCATGTCGCATGTTTATGATTTCTTTCAAATGCTTTCAGTGAGAACAGCGAAAAGATAAGAGATATCGTATTGTACCTGTGAACCTCTAGTAAAACACTTGCTTTTGGTAGTTTGAATTCGTTGTCCTGTAGATACCATACACGACTTAAAGGTGAATCTAAAATAATTCTTGGCACGATGGACTCCTGTAACGTAATTAATATGTAAAGTTGAAAAATAACAATTAATAGTCATGCATTAATTTAGCTTATTAAATCCTTGTTGACAAACTGTTAATAATTTTACAACAGCTTACATTTTCATCCCGTGGTTTCAAATCAAACACAGAAGGTATAAATTCATTCCGAGCTGGCAAGCGTAGTTCAGGCGTCGTTCCACAATTTTTCCATTTCTAAAAATTGTACAACAATTAAGACATGGTTACATGCAAATAAATTTTTTCATGCGTGTTCGTCGTACATACAAAGGAAATACCTTATTTTCAATATGGAAAGCATTTTAGAAAAACGATTTTTGCTAATGTATTAATACATGATCAAAAATCGTTTTTCTAAAATGCTTTCCATATAGCTAAAATTTTAATCACCTCAATCAACTCTGGATTAATTTTGTTTATGGTGTATTTAATGCCATAAAATTCTTCCGTTTCGTTGCATTTTGGTTCATTTTCCTTCAAAGTTACAGTCATTCTACAATTATCGGGTCTCAAGCAACTAATAACATCATTTATAAGTTTTTCATCAAATTCTGTTAATATATATCCAGCACTTAAAACATCCTCAAGTGGGTAATCCTGTAATAGAACATTAATAATCGTAATAGCTAGTAGACAAAAACCAAAAAATAGACAACAACAACATAACTTTTTGTACATGAAATGAGTGTCGAAAATATATATTCTTACATGCATAGAGCCAGTTAAATTTGATACATATGACTGTGGCCTCTCTTTATCCTTGAAACGAAATATCATGGCGTTAACGTCCCTGAGTTCTTCCCATACCCACTTTTGCGGTCCCGCTTGCTGCAGCATCTCTAAATACTAAAGAGGCAGAATATAGAATATATATTGCATAATATTTTTTAATGAATTCAGAAATACGATATGAGAAATTAAATGTATTTATCTAGGTGCGTAGAAAAATGATCATTCACCTGAAACATGTGCTCTACAATTTCATCAATATGTTGTGCCCCTGTAATTACGAACAAGGAAAATTAAAATTCAATCGAGACCATACATATCTAATACATTTCTTTTGAACGTTAAATAGTGTTTTTCATGTAAAGTGCCAAAAACTTTGCAAGTGATTATGCTATATATTATTACAAACCTTCGGGAGTGAGACTCACGCTCATTTTGAACGTTGCAAAACCACGAGCTGGAGAACTTGCAGAAGTTTCCAATGTGTTTACCCAATTCCGAGATTTTAATAGTGATAGTAAACTTCCCTCGCCTTCATGTCCAAGTAGATGGCTGGCATAGCGTTCAGCCTACGTTTAAAATTGAAGTTTGACATGTAGAAATGAGATTGCTCAAAATACGCTTTGATTCTAGGCTCTATATAGGCATTATTAAATATAAATATTGGAACTCACCGATGTTTTGTAAAATTTATTTAAATCCGGTACAGGAAATAATACAGATAAATGCCGAACTGAAATACATGGAAAATTTCAGCATCAGAAAAAGCTTTTAAAATTTAATTATGACTAACGAAAGGAGGAAACAATACTGTGCATGCAACAATTTTCAGGCTATTAGTAATTACTTCAAAATACAATTACCTAAGTAATGACTTACTTTCCATGACAGGAACTTTATCAACGCGAATCTGTAGTTCATTTGGGCCATATGGGTTTTCCTCCCAATGTGGTAATTCTATATCGAAGTTTTTAATTTGGGAAAACATATTCTCAACCATTCCCTGAAGTTCGTCCAGGCTTTCTTTTCCTAAAACTACCAGGCACATTATATTGGCGGAGTAGTAGGCTTGATGATATTCTTTAAGAGCAGCACACACATCAATGTTATTTTTTTGTGGTTCCTCCCACAATGTTTTTCGTGAGCCCGTAGGGAATCGAGAAAATGGGTGCTGTAATATTATTCATCAAGGTATTAAGAATCGTACAAGGATACGTGGGAAATAAAATTAAGGATGTATTCTAACATCCATTCTAAACCGTTTTTTTCAGAATTTAAGCTATTCAATGGAATAATATTTGACCAACAAGCTGTAGTTTGGTACCTTAGGATTAGATGTTGTCAACTCCAATTGATAACCTCGCCAGGCATCTGTGGGTATATTCTTTTCATGCTCACTGTTGACTGCATTGATTTCTCTTTCCGTAGCTAAATTTAAGAACAGAGAACAATGAATAATGACAAATGAAGACAATTAAACCATATTATTCATACTGCATAAGCAATACAACTTGCATAATATTATTCTTTGGAAAAATGAATCGTACCTGATGGAGTGAACAACGGTGTTATAAAAAACTGAGAAAATCTATACAAAACACAGAATGAGAGGTAGGTGTAAACATTTCGTAAGCAGTATCTTTCCCAATCATGGCACATTAAACATTATAAAATTTTACATGTACGTAACCTTACCTATCTAGAGCGCCTTCAAGAGCATTCGGCGAGACGTCAAAAAAATAGTTGGTATGATCTCGAGCAGTGTATGCATTTGAACCACCCCCATTATCCGCTAGATATTTTGAATAATCGTTTTCTACGGGATATTTTTCTGTCCCCAAAAATAGCATGTGCTCTAAACAAAAACATGAAACAAAAAGGATCAGCAAAAAGAATGCACAGATCTTAAATGTACCGATTCGTCGACTTATCATGTAATCAATGAATGACATATAACCTCTTAATTACAAGTAATGTATCTGTATTTTCTGCCCTTCTACGTTTTAGATAACATGACTTGTATTTATTTATTTGTCGGTACTAATTACAAGTTGTAATTAGTACCGACAAATAAATAGAATACCAAAATGCCTTACCACAAAAATGCGCTAATCCAGGAAGCGATTCAGGATCATTCATACTCCCTAGTAGTAAAAGAAACCACCCAAAATACACATATGATACATTATATAAACACTCTCATTTCTCATTTTATTTAAAATTACATAACTGGAATGACAAAAAAACTGTTTTCTTTTATTTTTATTCACCTGCACCAACAGACAGAGCGGCAGCAGCTTTATCCGTAGCTTTGTCACTAATGCATAGAACTTTGAGTTTGTTACTTAATACCAAAGCTCTATATTCTCGATTATCTAATGGTGATTTCTCAACCGGTGTTGGCCACTCTTTAACCATTGTAATAAGCTCTTTTAGGTTTTCCACGAAGGTTTTCTTGAGATCAATGTTACGATTTTGTCTGGGGAAAACGGGTAAAGATTGGATTAGAGATTAGAGAGTGTAAAAACTCATATAAAACTTATATTTTAGCAATACGCTAGTTAGTTGGATGCAAAGACAAACCTACCTGTGCAATATGTGTTCCTGATGACACGTAAAAAAATAAGAAATCGGATGAAGCGAAATGCTCAATTAAAAATAGTACACATAAACTTACAGTTCCTAGACCTGTAAAAAGTATAAAGCTGTTGCCTTTTGTAATAACGGATGCTGATATTTTGCTATACTTACTTGCTTAAATTTTTTATAGCGTCAGATGCTAAGATGCAAACGAATGTAACTAGAAACTAGACAATCAGTATGATTACTGCAGTTATAGACTACAATGACAGTCTAAAATGAAAATTCCTAACTCCGATCCGGTGACCACAAAACTCTACCAGCTAAAGTTAGCAGACGGCAGAAATACCCGAACGGAAATTAAACAGGAAACAGTCTCAAAAGTCTGTGACTCACAACGAAATCGGCTGTATAGATTTTGAATAGCAGATGATTGAAAGCAAGTTAGCGCTACCTCAGCAAGGATTATCTGTAGCAAGCCATGTCATATATAAATCAAAAAATCTAAATTAAAGATGACGATGAGGTATGTATTTAGTACTTTTTGTACTGTGATGTTTAAATCTACTTCCCTATGTTATGAACTACGATCAAATTCTGGAATAAGCAAATGAAATATTAATTGACGGCAGTAGTTTTTACATAAAAATATCCGGGTCTGTTTTATTTTATAAAAACAATTTGATAGCAAGCAGCATAAAAAAAATTATCAAGAAAAATTCATAATCCATTCTTGTCGTCGGGCTTCAATATTTTGAAAAGTTTTACAGCATTACAATAAAACAAGTGTTTGTATATATTCAAAGAATGACTATCTGATCATTGAATTATTTTTAGTAGTGGCTTAGTAATTTTCATAGTGTTTCAAACGGTATAAATATGCGGATCCACGATTATTCCCTACACAGAAGTATCCACTATTTGGCGAGAACGCAATTGCGTTTGGACGACCCCAATTTGTATTAATAAATGGAAAATTTGAGAAAACCGTCATTGACGGTATATGGACCAGTTTGATAGCAGTATCCTTTTCCTTGGATGACATTGCCAGGATCTCCCCAGCTGGATTATTAAATTCTAGAGAAGTTACCTGTGTAACTAAATTCATGATACTTTTCTCTGGGCTCCGAAGTACTTGATTTGGTCCCTCCACTATTGAGTTTTCATTTTTATAAATGTTCACAACTCCAGAATTAGAACCACAAGCTAAGAAATCCGCACTGGTAGCTATCGTACTTCCAGAAATAGCACCTTCGTCGATGAACTTGCCGATGCAGGAACGAGTTTTCATATCCCAAGTGTAAACTTCTCCGAATTCTATTGCAAATAAATTATAAACAATTTAATTACTTATTACTTACTTAAATGTTAATCATGGATTACTTTCACCACAAAAATAATGAAACAATGTTAATTAAAATGTTATTTACCTCCGCATGAATACATACGACTTCCATCAGCATTAAAACAAATGTCTGTTACTTCTCCATTCATCGTTAAAGTATGAATAATCTCCTTTGATAGAGTTGAGAACAGATACATATTTCCATTATGCCCAACCCCAACAATTATTCTTTTATCTGGACTCGGAATTAGTTTACGTATGGTCTCCTTCTCTGTTAGTCGATTTGGTCGAATTTTCGTAATTTCTCCGGAAAGCATATCATACGAGTAAAAGTGGGACTTAAGACCAGATGATACCAGAATTTCATCTCCATCCGTAGAAAAACAAGCATTTCGTAATGGGAAATTTTCAAACTCTACTGATTGAATTTTGGCATTTTTTATTCCGTCAACCTGTTATTCGAAGTACACAAGTAAAACATTATTATACATATTTGAAAACTTGAAAGTTTATCATAGTTAAGTACTAGTAGATTCTTAAATCGTAATTATTGCTTATCCTATATTCACCTGATATAATGTAACTACTCCAGAATTGCCAGCAACTAGTCCTACTTGTGACGTTGGATGAAATTTGACACTACGTAAAATTGCTCCAGCTTCCCGACTTTCATTATTTAAATCTAATACTCTATAAATGTTTAACTCCCCACGGAGAAGGGACTTTGATTTAATGTTTAAATATATTTTCTCATCTTCATCATCATCCTCGTTCTTTTTCTTGCGCTAGCATCGATAAAAAAATGTCCAAAGTTAGATTGTTGTACAAAAATGAAACATGAATATTTACATGAATGTAGAAAAAATGAAAGCGTAAGTAACCACAAAACTAACTTAATTCTATTATCTATATTATGACTTTTTGAATGAGGAATGAGTCAATCAAATAAATAAATACCTTGCGTGTTTTAGTTGAGTCTAATTGGGCCCATGATGGTGTTGGTCCATGAACTAACTGAAATTGATCTTGCAAACGACTCTCATATTTTGCTCCTTTCTTGGCTTTTATTTTACCTGCAGACCTGTGTTTCAATCCTTCTTCATCTCTGTTGCAAAATTAAAAACAAAAATAATGAAAAAAATGAAGACAAAAATCGTAAACCGTACACATCAAATACATAAACCATAAAATACACAAATCTGAAAGCCGGATTCTGGACCATTTATTCATTTGTGATTGCAAAGAGTAAAATGTACACTTACGGTATATCATCTGCAGCGTCTTTCCAGGCGGGTTTCATAATTATACAATTATACAGTTATACCACGATCCACAGTAAGTTTAACTTAACACACACTTAATTACCTTAAACCTTAATTGAGCCAACTTTTTTATGCGTAATACTACTCGATTACAACTTGATTTACAATTTAAGTATATCACACACAAAATTGCATCGAAAGCAATCCGGCATTGAAAGGTTGCACGTGGTTTGGCCTGGAGAAATTTCAAACTCGCTCAATAGCTCACATGATAGATAGTAAATGTAAGTAAAATATAAAATATGTACACACTGTAGAAAAACATCACATTTTTTAAATCTGTATAATATTATTTTTAATTATGTAATTTTATCTGGAATTAGGGCATGTAGTTTTGGGGGTATACTTAAGCAAGTGTTTCACCAGGTTAATTAACCTTTGAACCCCACGCAGGTCCAGACTTAAAGTAACTATATACACAAACTATAGTTCAAAGTTCAATATTTCAATACTTTAAAATTGTGTGTAAGTACTCAATTTACGCTCAACCCCGAAAAAATGAATTCATTTCGGGTAAGAAGAAGTTCCAAGATATATAATACTAATATTATCAAATACTTAACCTACTTTTGATTTTAAAAGTCATAAAAACATAATTGTGTTCAATATAAAGTCCAGTATTAGTTCATAACAGTCATCGTTGTGTATACGAAGTTAGAAAATTTGTTCAGGTTCTAGTAAGTACCTACAACATTAATGCATTAATGCAAATACATTTGCATAAAGGCAACAACAACTAAGGTAGGAAACATAATTTTATTTATTTATTTGTTTATATCCCGGTTGATCTGAAGAATTTGGACAAAAAATTAAACATCGTCAACAATATAATAAATAATCAAGTAATCAAATATTTTTTGCCCAGTTCTACGAGAAGAAGTTTAACAACATTAATATACAATAATATAGCCTCATTAAGACGCTGGACTCTCGCCGTATCTCATATTTCATATCATCAGCAACAGGAGTACAGATAATTTTATTAATGAAGAATTGTTAATTGAATGTCTGCTCTTGTCTCACTGCACCAAGTTATCCCGGTGCTCCAAACGAAATCATAAATATGGACTAGGAGTGAATTTGAGTCAATTCATTTCAAAATTCAGAGGCACTATAATGTACTTGTAGTGTAAAAAGTAAGAAATCAATTATTGGAATTGGAACTTTAAAGTTAATTTCATTTCAATTCAGTCTTTTTTGTCTTCATTGAATATCTTCTTCAAATATTATTCCTCAAAGCCAAGAGCTACTACTAACTAACTGTATAGCTCAGTACTCAAGAGCTATTGTTTGACCTGCTGCTGGCTCTAATATATACGTACATACATACAAATATATATATGTAAGCTAAATTTTTTGGCTATATACAATATAAAAGTTCCTGAGTAAGTCCACCCAATACTATATATTATCTACTTATATTGTTCTGTTCTGTATTTGGCTATTGTTGGCGAACGTACGTATCTGCAAGCGAATCTTGTTCATCATCATCCTGGTTTGAGTCTTGAGTCTCAGAGTTGAATCTTCGTCTGTCATATATCGTAAAGAAGTACGAAAGAAGGTATGACTGAGTGGAATTGAGGTACCTAATCCTATATACTTCTATATGGCTTACATTATTATCTGCCTGTAAAAATCCCAATGCTAACTTCTGCAGCGAAGACTTCGTCTACTTCCACTATTCCTTCTTATACCTTTACTTTTTACAATTTACTACCTTCCTATATCTTCAGTTCCCTCTGTACATCTGACCGTAGTGGTTGGAGTCTATTTGGTCGTCGTCGACTTGTCTACAGCAACCTAGTACTTCCACCACTACCATTGTTGTCACCAATATCACTACTAATCCAAAACAAAAACGAATACAGTATACTACAATCATAGCCGTGGAATAATTACTATTGGATTTTGATCATTACTACATAATTACAAGATAAAGTGAAGAAGAAGGAATCCAGATTGTTCGCTACCAATATCAAAATAATCAATACTAAGTTAAATCATTATTAATTCTTGTGATTGTGAACTTTTCGTGTGTATATACGGGATAGCAACGATATATTGTCTAAAGTACATTTTAAAAAATAAATAAATAAAAATAATGGCATCCTCCTCCTCAAGAGCCTTGGCTCGTCTTGAAAGAATCTGGACTACTAAACTCAGAGCTTTACCTTGCGGAGTTGGAATAAATACAGCAGCCTCCACATCACAACAGGTCAGTTGTCTTTTAAAGTAACATATTATACACTTTTTAACGTATGTTTCTTCAATTTACTGCAAGTTAAACAGAATTTTAACACCATAATATTTTATTATTAGCTCGACTATCTATTAGTTTCTACTTTCATGTACTATCTATTATGTAGGGACATTATTTGATTGCGTTTCAATATAATAAATAATATTATAAATTATAATGAATTAACACTGGGCATTGACTAGACACTATACAGCATTCCCATGATAAAGTAACCAAACTTCCTTATTCTGAAAGCTGAAAGCTAGACTTATGCCGTATCATATTATTCAGTTAGTCTACTTTTGACGTTTCGACGTTCCTACTTGTAATACTTGTACACTTTTCAAAATGATGATCACTGTAATAATGCATTTGTTTTGCCCTTCTTTTCTCTATTTCTCTCCACATTCATTACCTATGAATGAGTATGTGTATGGCGTATGCATTAAGTCTCCCTATGCACTATGTATATATTCATTTAGCTTTATATTTTATGCATGTAAACCATTTGAAATACACTATTTTTTATACATCATAATGTGTACCGTGTGTAAGTACATCACCTGATATCGTGAAGAGTTTTCATGTGTAAACCATAACTGAAAAGTTATGTGTGCGTATATGTGGTCTGTGGTTGGAGATAGGATAGATATGGAATGAGAGAGAGGGAGAGAATTTTATGCAGTCTCCTCTATAGTTAAGATTACCGACCGTAAAATATGTAGTTGTATTAATATATAGAATAATGTAGGCGGGTAGCCCTTATATCTTGTAATTTTCTAGAAGGCTTTTAACAAATTTTTATACATGTATGTATATGCATAATATTTCTTCATGCATAATGTTTGGACCAGGAATGTAATTATCTAGACTAGATTTTGCTCAAAGCTCAATAGCAAGAATTTTTTCCATAAAAAACTGTCCAAAATGATAAAAGTTTGAAACTTAAGTTTTTCGACCTTTCAAGTTTTGATAATATTTCATTGAGGCAAACATGAAACCACAAATCAAATATGATGCAAAAAAGTGTAAAAAGGCATTTCTTCGTGATGTCTGCTTTTTATTTTGAATTTAAGCACAATGTATAATGTACAAACAAAATACAAAAGGCCGAGTTTCTTCAAGAATTGGAGGTCTTCTTCTGATACCCAGTATACTGTATAGTTTGTGCTTTAGATTTTTTGTAATGAGAGAAATAAAAGAAAGCCAATGAAATTATTATAATGGCTAATAACCAAGCACCTGTTTACATTGATTTAAAGATTCAGTACTATTGGAATGGATAGATCATAGATAGACAACTCTCGTTGCAATTCTTCTTTCACTACTTTGCACAGTGTATTCCATAGACAGGGATTGAAACTAGTAACTGACTGAAGATCATTTTTGATTCGGTATGATAACCGGTTTTGAATGTTTTGTACATACAAATTTACTTCTGAATACGTGTATGTGGGTATACTCATTGTCAGAGGTTTAAAAAATTTCCACCTTACATCAACTATGTTTTTTGTTTTTGAAACAATGTACTACTTAGTCGAAAGCTGAGGAACTCAATAAGAATGTACTTCAATAGTCAGATATTTCTAAAAACGAATGTAGTACATAATAGACTGTCTTTATAACTGGCTGAGGTACTACACTGCATAATTTTTGAATCTGCATTATGCAATAGAAATTCATTCAAAATGTCCCATGTTTATCTACTATTGAATTACCTGTAAATGTTAGTAGTGTTGGAGTTATTAGTACAAGGCCTTGTTTTTGTTTTTTATCTTGGCCCTTTCAAGGGGCAAAACACAAAACGTTCCTATGTTCTGACTTTTAAAAACATAACATTTTTTTGTTTGGTTTGAATGAAAATGAAATAGCTTGGAGAGACACAAAAGCAAAAAAATGAATTAAAAAAATTTACATTTCTTTTCATCATGATTCATGAGTGTCTAGTGACTAAAAAATGAAGATGGTTTATTGTGCTGTAGCTTTAGCGAAGGTTTTGTAATTTCACAACGGCAGAGTGCATCATTTTAATGTCAATAATATGCATACTCTATTTTGCATGAGAATGTTTTTCGATTTGCCAAAGGAGTCAGTGGCACCATAATTCATGTTTAACATAATGTATTTTTATGTTATGTATTATTCGGAGAGTTTTGTAAAAATTAGGTATTGTTCATGTTTAATGTACTAGTTAGACGGTTGTAAATGTGAACAAGAAGGGACTTCCAGCATACACATATGTTACATGAAATGCATTTAATACTATTGGAAGATTGTGAAAAAATTCACGTTTTGCATTCTCTAGAGATTCGGCAAAATAAAAAAGCGTGTATGAAAATGGAGATGACATGTAAGATAAGTTGTTGTATTCTTTTTATCTTATATAATCGTAATGCATTCTAGTCGTCTGTTTGTGGCATATCTGTCGTCTTCGTTTAAAGATTCTTTACATGTGTATGTGTATTTATTGTGTATGGTTGGATTGTCTCTAACTACTGACTATACTTGTGTTTTCATACATTATGAATTATGACAGACAGCAACCAAAGTGTTGAGCTAGAAAACAGTTTTACTAGATAAAGACCGGGTTTAAATTTTACGTAATATATTATCTTGGGTTTGTTCATTATGGTTTAAGGTTCTTTCATCTTACTTACAATGAGAGATTCTCTAAGAGGTTTTAAAAAAATCAGCATTAAATATATGCTTAAAATATGACTATTTATTGAATAGTTGGATTTACATGGTGCGTAAGGTACGTAGTATTCCCATAAGTATTAATGGATACAAAAAAGTAAAGCAGTACTTTTAAGATGTAATGTCATTTTATGTCAGCGGCAGGTAAAATATTGCATGAGAACAAGCAGTTTTTTAACACTCAATGCATGACAGTGTTCTTGTCTTGATTCTTTTCCGTCGTGTATTACATACTCTGCTTCCGATGCTAAAATTTTTTGTCGGACACTTTACTTTGATAAGCTCAAATTTACTTGCGAGTGATAAAATGCAAAGAGATTAATGTAATTGCAAGGTTTGGAAGTGCTTGAACATAATGAGGTATATATGCAGCTCTATTTATCTTTCTCTGAAGATTTGAGAAGCAGATGAGCAAGATTAGAGGAAGTTTTATGTCATTTGGTTCGACTATGGTCTTTTGTTTGACCTCATAGTTTCCGTGATATTGTTCAGGTTAAAAGCAACTAGCAGAATTAGGAGTTGGAGTGACTGTGGGGTGTTAACTTTAGACAGCCTTTATCTATGTTTGTGATTGTCTTTCGATTTAAAACCACTGCATATTGAATTCGATGAGACATAATTCACTACAGAATTTTGTGAAAATAATACAAAAATAACAATTACGTTATTTGTTACGTTATGTTACACAGTAGCCAAAAATGTGTATAAATGCCGAAAGCTGTAAACCATTTTATTATTTTCTATACAGTTGACAATCTGAGATTACTGGATACTCAAATTGTCATTGGATGTTACATGCGCTTTTGTTACTTTTATTTGCATACTACACGCATTCTTAATGTAACGTTACCCTTTTTGTGTGGATTAGTAAAAGGGCGAAGGGTACAGAGTACTTTATAGTTTACCTACTTCAAATTCAGAGTACGAAGTATGCAGTTTTTTTTTTAATTTTGTATTTGAAAGAAAATTTTAAAAGAAAGCAGACTTTTTTACACACAAAATTATATGCATTTTATGTTAAATTTTTACCTTTTGTATGTACCTGTTTATTTTCTGGTGTTATTGGACCATTATTATCCGGTCACCTATTATAACTATAATAAAGGGAATTGGTTACACAGGATATTAAATATTAAGTGCGAATAGTTAATGTATTTGTCCGTATATTGAATCAGATACATCTGATTCAATACATTTATTGTCAATATTATGCATAATCGTAGTTTAATTCATGATAAAAAATTAATTATAATTTAATAATAGTAAATAAATATAGTAACTCTGTGTACATTGTATTTAATAATATGCCTGCTTATTATAGTCTTTATAAACATTGAATTTGAATGATCATACCATAGAAGTGGTTAAGGGTTTTTCATTTTGTTGTGCTTCTTCATCTTCACAACTTGAGCGATAATGATGATGAGTATTGTATTGAATTGAGTGTAGTAAAGTGCATAGTTGTGCGAATAATAATGATGATGATGATGGTAAAGTGTTTTTGGTATATTGGTATGCAAGTAAAGTTGTAGTTGTTTCGCTGCCCATGTGCTATGAATCGAGAATCGAGATGAAATGCAGCAGTAGTAATATCTCAAAGTAGCAGCGGGTATACATATGTACATATATACTTGTATGTACATTGTACACGGCTTCAATGGAAAGAAGGACGTTGCCCTCACCTTTGAAGTCGTTGGAGTTGGTAGTTGGTACATACTTAATACTACTTACTAATACTATAAAATATCCCATACCTCTTGTGTCTTTTGTTTTAAATGTCCAAATCTTAAGACTTAAGACTATGCTGCATTATGTTATACACGCAGTGCCGAAATTTCCCAGTACACATACATACATACATAAACATAGCAATTGAAAAAAGTTTTGCGTTTTGAACTATGTTGTCTTTTTGGAATGGCGAGTGCAGAAAAATGTAACTGGCGAAGCTCTATATGATTTGTTTCCTCTCCAAAACATATCAGTGAATTAACTACAATTATACCATTATAATGATAGCTTTTAGCTTGAAATTTGTTCCCAAGATTGAATAGGCCTACTATACACAGTAAATGTTACGTACATACGGGGATAAACAGGCATGAAATCCACCACAGTTTTCAGTGGTAAAAGTTAATAACATATACATTGTTGTATCACTGAACAATAATGATGTTTGTGTTACCTACACTGCATGACCTATTTATCATTTCATTAATTTGGTTGATTTATTTTAGAACTTGTGTTTTTAAATGGAGCGTTTGGTTTGTTGTTATTTTTATTGGCTTTATCGACAGATCTATTTTTTGGACCGTCCATATTGTGAAACATTGAATGAATACAATTTACGCTATGCATATATTAGTTAAATACCTTTTTTGCTGGTTGATTATATTTTTGTGCTAATTACTATGTTAGTAAGTGACTAGTCATTCATTTGTTGCCAAACTCTAAAAACCACAAACAAACCTTACGATATGACTTAAAAGATGAGTTGGAATTTTATGTGCAAAAAACATGTTCACGATCCAAAGTACATGCAAATACATATATACATAGATTGAGTTTAACTAGCTCATACTCGTATGAGTAATAGAGTACAAAATTTGAAAGGGAAAATCTACATCCGCAAAATGTTAAACTCTAAAAAGTAAAAGGTAGTGTTTTTCTACCGTTTGGGTTTCCCTTGCATTTTTAAACTACACGTTGACCACAGTGTAAAGTTGTGATTCGCAACATGTCGAAATCTAATGTTTTTACGCAAGGTTCTCAGTATTGTCAGCATTTGGAATTTCAGTATTTGCATATGAGTGCTTGTATATATTATGCGTATTGCAGTTTTAATGTGTATGTATGTTGATTTGCGACAGTTGATGGTCATCGGTGATCATTTAGCTGTTGACTGTCCATTAAGTTGAGCAATAGCGAGTGTAATTATATCATTAAATGCAATTAAATTAATTTTCAGAGCTTTATTTTGATTTTTGAATAAACAATCAAGTATTTTGCAACTACAATTATTACTACGTTGCTGACACACTGTTGACGTATCACTCCTACACACTTGATTTCATTTGCCATTCTTTTGTCTTGCCCTTGTCACTTTCTCAAAATCCTAACATTGAAATTATCCAGGATTCTTCTCTTTGTTTTGACAATTAAACAGAAATGCATTGCAATCTTGCTTGCTCAACCTGTTCCCTCTTTTGATTCTACGATTGTAAATGTCATCTTGGGAAAAAATTCACACACTATTTGATTCGTACATTTTGAAAATCAAATCAAGATAAAATCAGACGGTCTGCATTAACTAATATGATGGTTTTAGTATTCACAATAATCATTATTATTGTTATTACAGTAGAAAAAAAGGAGTAAATGGATGAGAAAATAAAAGAGCAAAAGGTTGAAAGGGAATGTGTTTATTATGGATAAAGTTCTTTTCTAAATGACGCACCAGCAACAAATTTTTGTCATCCTACTTTGTTCAAACACTTTTTATTATTAGTTTCTATACAAAAATGATAACAAAATGTTTAAAAGATGGTACAGGTAAATTTGCTGTCTATTGAATGCTGAAATATCATTTGGGCATGAATGTAAAGAAATTATTTTGGCATATTTAATATAGGTCAAGTCAGAACGACAGAAAATACTAATATACGACTTACGACTCTCTCGCCACAAAAATAACATGAATTAAGTCTACAGTTATTAAAATTGTAGCCCTCTCTTTTCGTCGTTGTCTTCTTTACAAGGAGCGTATATAAAACGTGAGGTGTGTATAGCATGCCACTTCATTTAGTGGAAAGCAAATGCATGACATGTAGTAAATCAGTATTCAGTATTCAGCGAGTATAAAATGACAGGTATAATATTATAGTAAACTATCCGTACATATATACAATATATGACAAAAAACAAATTCCAATACACATGCTAAACTTGGTTTTTGTTGTTATAAGTCTGTGTGTGTGTATGATGAGATTTATCTCTGCGAGTCTCTGAGTGGATTATTGCACTCACAATCTGAATCTGGGATCAGGCCCTTTGGCTAAAATATTTAGTATAACGACGCTGACGGCACTCCTGGTGTGTCTGCAAGTTGAAATAAGAAAATACGGACAACGTTAACTTAAAGTTGGTCGTCATAGTTGGTGGTTGTCGTTGTTGTTGTTCCTCTTATGTTATGTACTCTATAGTTTTAATATGGATAATATTCATATTGTTATCGTATGCGAGTGTATGAGTAGATGTGTGAGTCGCATGAGTGACCGAGTGACTGGGCCATCATCTTAACTCTCGCATGCATGTATTTCTGCTTATGTATAATACGTGTTGTTTTAATATTGAAGACAATATCATAAAGAAATAAAATGGGAAGAGAAAGTAATGAACATAGAGTTAGTCATTTTATGCTGCCAAGACTTTTTTATCAGTGGAAAAAACCTAGTTTTAGATTTTTATAAATTCCGTTTGCAATAGCAATACATAATTTTCTGCATTTTTATCTCCGAGAATCACAGAAATTGAAATTTTTTCCCTAGTGCGCTCGCTCAGCTTACTTACTTTCAAGATTTTGCAGTTTATCGAGTACATATATTATTTTATGTTATACTTATTACTAATCGTGAATGTATCTAATTTAGAGGATTTATACTACTTGTTGTTCTTTTACTTATTTAATTCACACTTTTATAGATATGTATATTGGTAATCTGTATTCTGTATGAAAATTTACGTCCGAGTTATGCAGTATATCCTCTTCATCTTTCCCTATACAAACTATGCCGTGCTTTGAGCATGATTTTTTGGCTCATTCATCAGAATCATAATTCGGCCTTCGGTCAATTCTTTTACCTAAAAACTGATTCATGTAAAAGTAGATATTGTCCAAAGTTGAATCACAACTCATATTTGACTTCAATTCAAAAAATACTGATGAATTTTATTGGCATTTATTGTTTTTAAAAAATGTGTATGGCTAAACATGGTGTGCGATTAGTTTCTTCTTCCTATAAATGCGATCTCATGATATTTTTAGTGAAATAGTTGTGTACACTGTACTTAGAATACATAATACATATACATGTACATGGAAGTCCAAAGCCAATGCATAAATTAATAGATAAAAAATTATGATGACTTTCTTCTTTTGTTGTGCTAAAAGGCATCATCATCACTCAGATTTAAGTGGCACCGTGAGAAAAGCCTTTTGCGAGAACCATAATTTATTCACAACTATTACCTGTTTATTATCCTGCTGTCAACTGTACATTACTGTGTATTACTTCCGGTCCCATCTCACAACTTCTGTGCATATGTATTTACATGAGTACTTTACCCAATTAATTTTAATACTAATTTTAACATAATAAGCATATGCGTTTTCTAGAGAGCATAAATTTTTTATATTATTATTACATCAAATAGTGTAATAATATTATCATGGGAAAAACAATGTACGACTTGACGCTGCCTACCAAAACCATGTTTAATGGCTCTGTTCGTTCTAAGACTAGTGGTAAAAACTTAATGACTCATAGCTCATAGATAAAGAGTAAAAGACAACTACATGTTATGTAATGCAGATAGATATACATACGATACGTTTGCCATGAATCTGTTATGCTCAATATTTTGATGTACTTCGATATGGAAATAAATTGAAGCTACTTTTTGGTGAAAATTTTGTGCAAATTTTTATCAAATTTTTCTTCTTTTCTTTACAGAGAAGAAGTGCAGCATCTTGGGGCGCCGTTCCGGGAGCCGTGGCCAACAGTACTTTATCTGCTGCTCATTTGTCACCCGTTTCAGCTTCCGTCGCCACAGAAGCTGCTTCTTCAATAAACCACATACCTGTACCTCCAGTAGAACCCCACAAATTAGTAGAGTCTGATCTTCATGACCTCGTAAAGGATATTCGCAAGGTATGATTTGCAATCGCATATAAAAAATGCGTTGAGAAACTTTATGTACTTATAATATGCATTAGATATTTATGTTTAAAATTTGTGTTGTAAAAAATAATCTGTTTTTAATGGCGTTTGTCATTTGTTGCTTCAATTTTATAATTATAGGAGCTGGGTGGAAGGCATCTTGAGCTTTGTGATGTAGCTGCGTATTATTTTGATGGCCAAGGAAAAGCTGTTCGACCTTTAATTTCAATTTTAATGGCCAGAGCAATTAACGCCCATTTGCATGGAAATAATAGGTAAATCTTTCTTCACGTTGTAAAACATGATTCTGATAATAATCTTGTTTATTTATGGATACTTTGAGACTTTTTTACCACTTAATTTTATCAATAATATTGTTCATTTATTATGATTTTTTTGCAGTTTTATTCTACCGTCCCAAAAACAATTATCGTTAGTGTCAGAGATGATTCATACAGCAACATTAGTTCATGATGATGTGATTGATACGTCGGATACAAGGCGAGGGAAACCTAGTGTGAATGCTCTATTTGGTCAAAAGAAGGCTATAATAGGGGGTGATTATATTCTAGCCAAAGCTGGTGCAATGGTCGCAAGACTCAACAATGACGAAGTGACTCAAATCCTTGCTCAAGTACTTGAAGACTTGGTTCAAGGAGAATTTATGCAAATGGGTGCAAATGAAGGAACAACAGAAAGATTCACACATTACATTGGAAAAACCTTTAATAAAACTGCCTCCTTAATGGCGTATAGTTGTAAAGGTGTGGCTGTTTTGGGTGGTTCGGATGAATCTCTTGCTGAAATGGCTTTTCAGTACGGGAAACACGTTGGAATTGCCTTTCAACTCATCGACGACCTCCTAGATTTTGTTTCCTCTACAGCTACTATGGGGAAACCCGCCGCAGGTAAATAGTTGATCGTCCAATATCAAATATCTATAACGTGGCTCAGAAATATTTGAAAACTTTGTATTCATTACTGTTTTTGAATTTTTATTTGTTCTTATAGCCGATCTTCAACTAGGTTTGGCTACTGCACCTGTCCTATTTGCCGCTCAGAAGGTGTGTATATATTAAAGATTTTTCATTCTTACTTTTATATCAATGAGTATTACTATTACATGTATAATGTATATGTATAATAGGTGTATGTATTGATTCACGCACTTTCTTTTATGTATATTACCTGTCTATTTATAAATTTTATACTAAATACATATCGAATTATGCTAGGAGAATACTGATTGTTTGTAGTTTTTGTTGTTCGTGCCTTGAAGCTTGATTTTTGAATCAGACAGACACGCAATCAAAAAATCTTTAATTCTTTCTGTGTAGATTTACATTCAGTTTTGAACAGTTTTGAACGCAGTCTTGCGTTTACAGAGCCTTTTGGTATAAACAATGGACCATAGGTTATTGTTTCATCTTCCAAACTATTATGTTGAGTACAAAAAATTAGAAAGAGACAAAGTGAATATCATGTATGGACACTGTTTTTTGTACGTCTGTGATTGGTCTGTAGCCTCAGGGCAAAACAATAGTTGACTTTGTTAGCACAATATTACTTGAACCTTATTGCTTAGCGTTTTCATGGTATAACATCTAATCTAGGAATTGTAACTCACTGCAAAGTATTATGGCAGTATTCCATTGTGAAAATTATTATAATTGTTTGAATATATTTATATTTTGATGTGTGTATAGCATCCTGAACTGAATGAATTAATCGAGCGGAGATTTTCAGCGGCTGGTGATGTAGAGAAAGCCTTGGACTGTGTCCATAATTCTGAAGGACTGGAGCAGACAAAATTTCTTGCTCAAAAGTATTGTTTAGAAGCTGTACGTTATGCCAATACCTTACGAGACTCATCATACCAAAAAGCTCTTATAGCCATCACGGAAAAGGTATGCTTTGGAAACTCATGTTGTTTATCCACTTTGTTGAATTAAAATAGTTTGGTACGAAATCAACTGTATACAATTTGTATATGTGAAAATGTCACAAAATAATGATAACATGATGTAACTTGTTTTTGTTTCAGGTGCTGAATCGATCGAAGTAGTATACAACACAGTAGTAGAATTACAATAATTTAAAATATTTATGTAAGTAAAAAAATAAATAATAGAATAAACCAATACAGTAATGATAATGAATACTATCGTTACAACTGTAGTCGACGATCTTCGCATCGTATATTTGAGAGTACTATTATTTAAATATGTTATATATTTAAAGCGGGGAAATATTTAAAAAGAGTATGAAACGAATACGCAATAAAGCTTTAATACTTATATGAAAAGAAAAGGTAAAAGACCAAATATTACAAAGAGAATATTTACTTGTAGATGTTGGTAACTATGTACAATAGGCATAGAAAAGGAGAAACTCTCCAGAAGGATAGTAATTGTTATTATTATTATGGGTATTATATATATACTGTAATACTGCTATCAAAATGTGTAAATCTAAAGTATAAAAATGTACGATTATTGTTGTTATAAGTTTTTCTTTGTTAAGTTGTTATGTATGTTGAAAATGAAAATTCTATATGTCAAAATGATATAATACTATGTTATCATATATTCGGGATGACAGGATCATTGATCATTAGTTGATTGATTTCATCGATCATTGTTATAAATTATACACTAGTAATCAACAAAAGTCTTGATATTACGTAACTATATTTCTTTCCCCAGTCTCATTCTCTTATAGATTAATTTTTTATAGCCCTGTATTTTGTAGGTACAAGCGAAAAGTAGAAGCCAGTTTAATTTTAATTTTTCAGGCGTATGTACGCAGGTATTCAATCATTAGAAATTAGATAATATTGTAAAGAACAAAAGCAGAAAATTCTCTTTATTGCGTCTTCTAATAGGTATATCATTATTATGTTGATAGATTTTTTGTAAGACATGGATATTAGACAAACAGACTATAAAGGTCCCGGTGAATATGTATTGCTATCGTTATATATTCCGTTTGGGAAAGATTAGATGTTTTGCTCTTTTAGAAATAAATCATGTATTGAATTTTATGTAAAATGCATCCTTGTTGGTGATTGGCAGCAACAGCAGGACTGTTGTTCATTAATAGTCTTCTTGAGTCATCAAATTCGTGTATAATCAGAAAAAACAAAATCGAAATACTAATGAAAAAAACAGAAAAGAAAGTTTGTAAAGAATTTCAGGCTACAAACGATTCAATAATTGGATTATCCAAAAAAAAGTCTACATCAAGCCTATGGATGCATGTATGTTGCCTTTCCCTTGAAGTGAATGAAAAGTTATTTTTGTAGTAAAGTAAAAGGTTATACAATGTATGTATTTGTCAAAAATTGGCAAATAATACTATAGAAAAAAAAATCAAATTGTAATCCATTGCAGTTTGAAATTGAAGCATGCAAAATTATGATGTATTGTGAGAGCAAGAACATGTGCGAGTGAAAAACCTCTAGAGCTCCGATTAAAAAGAAGAAACGAAGTAGACATAATACTTGGTATACCTATGAATAAATATTAAATGTCTATTATACGGATGAAAATATTTAAAGAGTATAATATAAAATCTATCAGTTTAAAAAATGAAGTAATCAAGTTGAAAAAATAAAGAATGCAACGTTTCGCAAATGAATTCTAAATAACAATTGATATGGCAGAAAAATTTCCTTGTTTTTTTTCATTGCACAATTATGTAGGGTTTTTCCTATTTCGGTTAACGCCGTGCCATTTTATGAATGTGCGTGCAAAACTTTCAATTTTCTATACAAAAGAAAACTTTATTGAAATTCTCTTCCGTCGACAATATTATGTAGTAAGTTTCTTGTATAAAATAGTAGCAACATAATTTGTAGGTAGATACATATGTATAGCATGGTATGAATCCTCTTCTTCGTTTCAATTAAAGAAAAGAAGTGCAGGCGTCATGTCACTGTCATTGTCATTCTGTGCCGAGCATATATTTATACCTACATAATATAGGATTGTTTATGTACAACTGTATCAAAAGTATAAAAAAATTATCTCCTTATTTGCTTAAAAAAATACACGACACAAATGTTGTCCATCCTTACCTTCGCCGTATGTGTACATAATATAACGCATAAAATATAAGATGAGGATACATAAATCTACTTAACTCTATCATTAGTCATCACAGTAAGGTAATTTCATATAAAATTGTAAAATAAAAAACATTTCTCCTATAATATTCATACTTTTATGTATTATCTTATCTTATGTTGTTATAAAATATATTAGATCTCTAACAAAATAATAATGATTCTAAAATTCTAAATTTTCACAAATAACGTATTGTAAAGTAGACAAAATTAAAAACAAGGAGGGATAAAGTCTGTGGAAGATAAATTTTCGACAAGGCACTCAAAGAGGAAGAAGAAGAAGAAGAAACATCAACAACAATATCTTCCATTTGATTGATTCGACTCCGCTCCAAAAATTTCTCGAGTTCGTCCCCATGATTTTGACTGTTATAATTGGTATAGTACCAGTCCAGGGGCTCTTCTCGATTTCCTATGATGACGGGTGGGATTAACTGTTGAGGTTGGGAGGGCTCCCCTTTTACACTGTTTTGCTGAGGATTACTATTTTGTAGGAGATCCTTAAGAATCTCTTGATTGTCTATCCTATCAGCTTTCTCTGCCAGTGGATTAATCGGGGGGATCTTCTTGTTTGGGTTTGAATTTGGGGAAAAGGCTACTCCAGCATCTTCCATCGTTATTTTTGTTATCGTCGGCTTTCCCAGCGGTCGACGAGGGTGTGCATCATGATTATGATTATGATTTGGATGATGCTGATGATTATTGTGATTATGATTGTGATTTTCCGCTCCAAAATTATGGTCCGGCTCCTCCGGATTACTATTGCCGTTGAACTCGAGACCGGAAGCCGTCTCCGTCGTCATTGCATGCACAATTTTTCGGGGTGGTGGTGTTGACGTCGATGAGCTTCCAGTGGTCAACACGGTATCAATTGGGTTTGAAAAGTTGAGAGGGATTTTATCCATATCGATTTCATGTCCCGCGTCCATCGACATGTTGTCCTTCCCCGAAAACATGCCCCAAAAATCTGAGAGGGAAAAGTCATCATTGTCCAGCATCATCTTGTCCTCATCACCATTACTACCACCACCGTCTCTATCGGGAGAAGTTTGGATAGACACGGGGGTGTAATTTGGATCGTCATCATAGTCAACAGGGTGGTTTGAAGACGGGCTGGGAGAGGGAGAAAGATCTAGTGAATCCGTTGGTCGAAGATTTGATGACGACGACGACGAACTAGGTGAGGAGGGTGATGGAGCTGGGGCTGGAATAAAATCGTTGGAGAAAGCAGGGAGCGTCGTAACCTTTTGTGGGTGTTTTTGGCTATTATACTCCGCATTGGGTCTGGAAGTTGTGGAATAATAGGTGGAGGAACCACTGGAAATATCGTCTCTCACTGGCCCATTATTATTTGTTGAGCCATTATTGTTCCTATTATTATTGTTATTATTGTTTCGATTCAAATTATTATTGCTGCTCGCCTTCTTCGCATTGGTGGCAGTCACTGAATGGAAAAATGGTTCAATGGGAATAAATCCCGTTTCTGCTGTGGGATAAGCGGGATGCCACGAGCCTGGGGGTCCAGGTCTTGAACCCTGGTTTTTATTATTGCCGTGTTTATTAGTTTGCTCCACATGGGGGAATTTCACAGGTCGAAGGGGGCCATTGCCATTGGAAGAGCCGGAGAGGGGAGACACAGCTTTTTGAACGTCTCGACTTCCGCTAGGCATAACATTGGTATCCGAAAAGGGGTTCAGGGGAATGTAAGGTTGGATTGGTTTTCGTGGGATGTACTCTGGGGGCTCATACACTGTTTGCCCAGGAGCACCAAAGTCACTTCCCTTGGAGGGCCGATCAACCCAAGAGGCGGGAAGGGGGTCGGGTCCTTTGATGGTCCCTGATCCTGAAGTGAAGCTACGATCTTCATCGTTTTTATTAGTGGGTTTTTTGTTGTGTATAGCGGTCAAGGATGGAGTGATGCCAAGGTCGATACCAAAGTCCAAGCTGGGTAGGGGGAAGCCAAAGAGAGTTCCAAGGGCTCCAAAACCACTGGACTTGACTTGATCCTTAGAAACCTAATGTATAATACCATAATTCATTAACATATTCTTACTTATCATAAAAAAGTTCTATCATGTAAAAGTAAAAGTCTTCTGAATAAAAATGCCTTGGGGTTTGATCCACTGCTAGCATAAATTGTTGGAGTGTCTCCAGGAGTATAGTCCGAGTCGGTGTGCATTTTATCATCTATGATTTCGGGAGAGAACATTCATTTTAGAAATGAATATTTATGACAGTTTTGGAAAATATATTGTAAAATTAATGGCGTATAGTATTTTTCTACCTGGTTTCTTTCTGATATCATTATTGTCAGATTCTCCCTCGACTAAATAGTCGTTACTGGATTCAGCTGGATTTGTACCAAAGAAGGGTCGCTCGTTTGACTCAAGCAATACTGGCCGTGGTTTTCGTTTGGATTTGGGAAGAGCTGGACAGGGCTCATCCTCATACTTTGTGGGTGGGATTCCCCTACTAATTACATTATTTGTGCAAATAAAACGACTCGGGCGTAGTTCCTTTATAGGTTTGCCTTTCAGGTCACTGGGTGCTTCACAGGTTGAGTCGACAAGCTCTTGAACAGCCTCTCGGGTCACCAGGTTTCTCAGCCAGGTCAATTCGCAGTCACAATTTATTGGATTTCCTATACAGTTTCAGGATAAAAATATCGAATGAATTACACACCCAAACAAAAGTTCTGTTTAATTTAGGGTCTGCAAAAGGATTTTTGTCAAGAACGCGTGTTTTAATCATTTTCCTGCACTGTACCGGAAATGTCCAAGAAGGCAATGTTGTTTTTGAGTTTGTAGAAAACGGACTCGTAAAGATGAGTCAATAGATTATTTCGAACGACAAGCATTTTGAGACGACTCATTCGATCGAACACTCCGACTGGAAGCCGACAAATTCCATTGTCATTTAACTGGAGAAAAGTAAAAAATTCATTCGATTAGAATATAAAAGTTGTACAAAATTTATTGAAATTTATGTTAGTTATGTTTTTTTGTAAAGTATTTTCAACTTTTGGACATACTCGAAGTTCAACAAGCCACTGCAGATGTTTCAAGGCTTTGGGATCGACATCACGAATTCGGTTGAAACTCAAGTCTAAAACTTCCAGAGACTGGAGTGGGAAGAGGCCCATGCGAGCCATGGAGTCAAAATTATTGTTACTCAAGTTGAGATACTTTAGAGCTCCTGTTTTCTCAAAGGCGGAATCTCCGATGCTTTCCACATCATTTTCCTGTAAATCGAGGCCATCCAGGGCGGGCAAGTCTGTAAAAGCGGCATTTCTAACCGCCTTAATTTTGTTTTTGCTGAGTCGCAAATAAATTAGCCGTGGAAGATTTTTAAAAGTGTCTCCTGCAATCTCCTCAACTTCGTTTCCGTCCATATCCAGAATCGTGAGTGTGTCCAGATTCTATGAAATTTAAATTTCGTCATCACAATTTCATAGCATAATATCGTAAGTAATTCCTCGTAGTGAAGTTTTTATTTTATGACAATTTTTTAATTTTTATGTATGCTCTAATAAATTACCTCAAATGTTTTGGCTGGCAGTGCTTTGATTTTATTGTCATTTAGATAGAGTTCCACCAGATGTTTGGACCTCTTAAACGCGTCCGGTTCCACCTTGTTAATTTGGTTGTGACTCAGATCGACGACTTTGAGTGTTGGATTTGATTTGATAATGTCCGGAACGACGGTCAAAGCATTGTGGGCCAAATCCAAAACCTGGAGTTTTTCCGAATTCGAAAGAGCACCGGCATCCACTGAGATGATCCTATTTTCCCGGGCCTCAAATTTCTCCAGATTTGCCAAGTTCCTAAATGACCTTCCCGGAACTCGATTAATCCGGTTGGAGCTAATGTCGATGACTTTCAGTTTGAACATGTCATCAAAGGCAATGTCATCAAAACGACTGATTTGATTTGAGGACATTTTTAAGGTCTCCAAACTTTTCAAGCCCGTCAACATTCGTCCATGAACCTCTGAGATGGAATTGTGCTTGAGGTTGAGCTCCTTGAGATTCTCCAGGGCGGAGAAAAAACCGGCGGGGATGTGATTCAGAGAGTTGCTCTTCAAACTTAGTTCTTCGAGAGACTTTAGGTCGTTGAACAAGTTGGCAGGGACGTTACTTATCCGATTGTTGGCCATGTTGAGAGTTTGTAGACTCTTTAATTCACGAAAGGTTCCACTTTGAATCGACTCGAGATGATTCCTACTCAAGTCCAACTTGTTTAGCTTGGAGAGGCCGATGAGAGCATCGGAAGAAAAGGAGTTTAAGCCGTTCCCCGTCATGTCCAACAACTCGAGATCCTTGTTGTGGAGAAAAACTCCTTTTCCGACGGTCTTTATCGAGTTATAACTCAGGTCGATGCGGGCAATTCGAGGCATTCCTTTTAGCGCGACGCTGGATACCACTTGCAAATTATTGTTGGACATGTCCAGTTCTTTCAGAGAGGGAATGTCCCAGGCTTCTCCGCCGTCCATGGTGAGATCCATAATGGAATTGTTACGGAGACTCATTTCAATCAGGGAGGGAACATTGTTAAAAGCACTCCGTTGAATTCGCTGAATTTTATTGTCACTGAGGTCCAGACGTTGAAGTTGAGTGTGATCTTGAATGGCTCCACTAGGTCTGTAAAATAGAGGGAAAACATGGAAAAAATCAAATACTGTACCAATTTAGGTTAACAGATGTCGAAGGGAAAAGTTTAAACGCATTATTTCATGGAATTTTCTTTTATGACTTACAAAACTGTCAATCCATTTTCTCCCAAGTCGAGGAAGCGCAAGGATTTCAAGGAGCTTAAAACTTCACCAATTTCATTAGCAGTTCCCAAAAGATTCCTCCTCATGCTAAAGAAAAAGTAAAACATTTTGGTAACATTAAATTTGAAATATGTGAGTTATTTACACATGGTATGCCTCTAAATATTGTGGTGTTTACCGTAATTCCTCGAGAAGTGGAGCTGTGTCAAAGAATTTCGGTGGTAGATTTCTTATCAAGTTGTCGCTCAAGTCCACCTTCCTCAGGGCGGGCAGATGGGTAAAGGACCGAGTATTAACTTGCATGATTTTATTCGAGCCCAGATTCAGCATTTGGAGAGTTCTCAGGTTGACAAAGGAGCCTTCGGGGAGGAGGGAGAACTTATTGTGGGACAAATCCAGGGACTTGAGTGACGTCAGCTCCTCACATGCTCGTCCAACGGAAATTGAATTGTCGAGATTATTATTGGCCAAGGATAAAACCTTTGAGAAAAGAGTCAAATACAAAGTTATGATTGTTTATCAAATATCAAATTACTGTTGTAAAAACCGAGATTTGTGCAGCATCTTAATTTTTCATAGTAATACCCTAGTGCATAATATTTCATCACTGTGTATTCTTGTTCGCTAGCTTTCACCATTCATGCGTGCATGCAATAAGCCAGAATGATCATCGCGTTGTCTTTGTTGCACAAAAGTACATTTTGTGTGTGTGCATTGTGCATGTACCTGTGCGTGCATCCACTTGCATGAACTTTCACGATCCCAAAGTCCATGTCTTAAATAGTATTTTCAACAAAAGTCAAACGTGAACAATGAACAAGGCAGAAAATCGTTTACAACAATTATCCTAATCATTTACATTCTATCAGCTTAGATCAGTGATTACAACTAAATACGTGTAATACTTATTGTGTCAATAAGTTACAACGATATGGTTATGTATTTAGATGCAAAACTCATTAAAAGTTCAAGCAAAGTTGGCTTACATAATTTTACACAAATTCTGGTTATAGTATTTTATGACTGTAGGAAAATTTTGTTGGTGTGCATGTGTTGAGTACTTTTCGAGTTTTTTTCATAAAACAGGTAAAAATCAAACTTTCCTTTGTTGTCAATAAACGGTGTGTACTGTATGTAAGTGTAAGTTATGAAACACAAATTAATTTTGTATTGTAGTCTTTATGTATACACATAAAGCATAAAGTTATGTAAAGTGTAAAAGCACAAATACAAAACCAGCATCTGCATTGACCATACAGGTATCTAATTTTTAACTTTATATATTCTAATCAAACTATAACTAAAATTAGTAAAAGCTGAAAAAACGGTTACGTATTACTGTTTCACAGTTGAATGACAGAGAAAAAGACAAAAAACAATTACAAACAGTTTTGAAATGATTGTAAAAAATTGCTTGGAGTGGGTATTAGGGATTAGGCATTGTAAAAAATAAGGAAGTATTGGCGATAGCGAAGTGTTTAAATTTCACATTTTCTCAGATAAAATTATAAAAAAAAGTTTCAATGGTCAAAGTTTTGCAAAACGTTGCTCGTCATTTACACAAGTAAAAAACTAGGCAATTGGAGAACTAACAGCATCAGAATTAATTGAAGCTTGACGCAACTGTGCTTAAAGGTGTAAACTGCTAATTCATCTACTTAAGCGTTGTGTATACTCATTCAATTATTGCTATTGTCTCATCAATCGATTTAAATGAGTTTTTTATTGTATCGAGGATGCTTGCTTTCAAAATACAATAAATTACTGCTTGTAACTGGCCATATAAGAGGTTAATTAACTCCGCAATGAGCACTACATTGAGAAAAAACATAGAACAAAAAGATAATGACTCCTCAATTTGATTATCCATGGTTTCTGCTTCTAAGTTTGAGAATACTTAGCGTATAATATATTATGTACTTGAAAGAAAAGAAAAAGCAATTGGCTACATGTTTGTGGAAGCAAAGAAAAATAAATTATCCATCACTTCAAACAAGTAAACCTCTACTATTGAATCTCCAGGTTTTATCTCTCGATGTGTGTGTTTATTTTAATGCATTTTGTGCATGTGTACAATACATTAGTATTAGTCCAATTATCCATTGTGCAAAGTGTTGGGATTTGATCTGCTCATCCGATAATTGTTTGTAATTTGTAATGAGTCGTCTTTTGTTCTTAAAATGTATGAGTTAAGTTGATGATTGTGATTTGTGCCGGTTGATGGCAAACGTGAAATACATAAGTAAATAAAAGGGGAAGCAGCTGAGGTGCGACTATGATGATGTGAGTGTGAGACTGACTGACTGACTGACCTCTAGTTTGGGAAGTAGAGCGAAGCTGCGCCGTTGAATTAAATCCAAGCGATTTCCGCTAAAATTTGCAAGGAGCAGAGTGTCCAAGGAGCCGAAAATTCCCTCAGCCAAAGCCCCAACTTGTGAGTTGACCACGTGGATTTGTTTGATGCTTCCCATTGAGGCAAAGGCCCCCACGGGGAAACTGGAAATGAGGGATCCGTCGATTCGAATGTGTTTCAGTCGGTTTAGCCCATTGAACCTGGGTAGTAGGCGAATTTGACTGCGTTCCAAAGTGAAAGCTTCAAGATTTTTAAGATTTTCTATAGAATCAAAAGGAAAATCGACTAGTTTATCTTCAACGATATAGAGCTCTTCAATTGAATCCTCGAGACCAGCAAAGGCATTCCTGGAGAACGACTCAAGTCCATTATTTCGTAGTAAAAGTCTTCCAATCTATTGGGATAAAGGAAATCATTAATTGATAATGAATAAAATTACTGAATACAAGTCTTTGCTCATAGTCATAGTTTTAAAAACAAAATTAAAAAAATGGGTAAGAGGATGATAAAAATTTAGTCAAATACTCGAAGGGCTCCGAATGCTCTGAAATGAATCAAGAGAAAAATTAAATTACGATTTTATTCCGACTTGTTTCAATTTGAAGATGTTGAAAAAGCAATGATAATTATAGGTAAAAATTAATCAAACCTAGCCGGTAGTGTAGGCATTCGATTATTTTCAACAATAAGTTCATCAATGGCTGGCATACTCCTCAAACTAAAATGGAAAGACAAAGAATTATTGCATACTTACAGTAGATTTGACAACTTTTGAGTGTAAAATTGTATATGCTATGTAAAATTACATGTAAGAAAAATGTAGAAAATATAAAAATGTCATTTAAAGTATTTTACATCATGAGGTTTTCCAATGCGGAATTGACTCTCTCCAAGTCACTGTGACTGCACCTGTAAAATTTAACACATCAAATGTTTAAAAGAACATGTCTTACACATCATATTATTATATGCATGCTATCGTCTGCGTAAAGCCTTTCAATCTCCGGATAAATCTCCAGCTTTTTGGGATTTTGGCGTATACTTTCCGTTCGTTTAACGCTGTTACGGCATGCATACATAACTAAAAACTTGAAGTAAAGCAACTAAGGTTATAGTGTTGCATTTACTTTTTAAACAACATTGCTAAATAACCTTGAAATGACTGAATTTTGTCTCGAAATTATGATATTATGTGTTATTCATTATTCATGTTACTACACATACATATTATATGCTATGTATCGGTCGCCCCAACCCCGATGTTATTCGACTGTATTTTTTCATTGGCTTGAGATGATAAGCTCAAGTCATGATATATGATAGGCAACTAT
>JAQIVE010000894.1:0-30031 GCA_034698285.1 Sminthurinus bimaculatus | reverse complement strand
AGTTTTTGAACTGGATTTTTATGCTTGTTAAGACTAGCCAATGCGGAAGTCCGAGAAAAAATTTTGAAAATCGGACTTATGTGGACCTCGAAATCCCCATTTACTTACAATGGGAAAAATTGATTTTCATCACTGATAAAAAATTTTTAAATCGAAAAGTTGGCACGTAATTTGTCCGTAAGTGGTGTTAGGAGACCGAGACAGACTATTGTTGTCAATTTCAGGTCGATCCCGAGGACAAAGCTAAAACCCTTTGCTTGTGAGTTACAACTTCAAAACACCAGTGTCAGAACTTATGACTAACCCTGTATATTAGAATTATACATTACTTGCTTGATGTGTGCGTATTATCTGTATAGTCGCATCAAATTTTCAAACAATGATTTACAAACTCTTTCTCCTTCTGACTTACTATTTACCTTCAACGATTAGGCACCGTAGATAAGGTATAAGTATTCATAATAGCATTTATTATAGTATACACATTCGAGTTAATGGAAGTGCTTTGAGTGTATAAAAAGGAGGACGGAGTAGCGAGAAGTAAGTAGTGTTTCTGAATATAGTTAAAAGGTTGTCTGCTGATTCCGATGCGATTGTTCTGTAACATACGAATGACCCTAACCCTGGAATGAAACACTCTCAGTCTCTCTTCGCAACACCAAATTTCAATAGTAAATCAACATGATTTGTATACGTGCAACTACACTTATTCGTTTGCATACATTCGTTAACCTTTAAGCATATCTTTCTTACACCGTTCTCATTGCATTCATAAACATATAATATGTATGTACATACATCGATGAACACATGAAATCAGGGTCAATTTTTAGCATTCCATTTTGTAAATTCTCTTTACCTTTAACTATGCAAAAAATATTATACTCACGCTTGCTACAATAAGACTGTTGTACATATACCATGTACGCATTACTATTTCATTATCATCAACAATATTTTATTGTGTACTCCTACTTGTACTCGTTCTTTTCCATTATTACTCCATGTCTATATAAACGCTCTAATCAGCTCACACATTCTTTTACAATGACAACGACAATCCCAAGTTGAGGTAAAATAAATGCCTTTTAGTTTAAGGCATTGAATGGAGATGTTCTATTCATAAAAATATTCACACGTTGCCAATAAAACACGACGTACAAACATATGGCTGCGTATAGAGTACACATATGAGTAAAACATAACACACCTAACTTAAAAATTAACCCTGAAATAATTTGAACCATTGATTAAAGTTACTGAAGTCAAGTTAAATGTCAAACAAGAAGAATATTTCTAATTTCGATAGCTTTTTCCAATAAAACTTGTTTGAAAGAGAATGGCTACTTTGTTCAAGTACCTCAAATAGAATGCTAATTTACTTCATCAAAATTCAATTTTGCTACCACCAAAACGATGTTTTATGTCGCTTTATATTAAGCAAATAAATCCGAAAGCATGCAAATTTAAGTATTTTCAAGTCAATAATAATAATAATAAGTATATGTAAGTGCAAACTAAATTATGACGTGACTAAACTTGTTCATGTTTCGGCAACTGCAAAAGCGTGTGAGCATGAGGATACAAAAACGTCTACACTACTTTTTGTATTTTTTTATATGTGTAAACGTAAAGGATACTCTACAGAACTATTCCATTTATATAACTGTAATGGGTCAAAGATGTTGAGAACATAATAATATGCAATTGAATATACTGACCACTTTCCTATGCCATTGAATATTTGGAAAAATCATGCCTTTTCTATTTACATTAGAGTTTTTGCGACCAGCAATGTTTTGCTTATACGTTAACAGTTTTAGAATGAGGGTGACAACGTTTAACATGGAATAAAAATCTTAATGTTACTTCTTTTAAGATTAATCGTAAACATACGCTCATACATGACTTAATTAAAGTCCCTTGCACATAATTATTATTCTTTTTTTTTCATCGACCCAACTCCCAACAGCATTGTTACACTGTGGCGTTTACCGGTGGTTACACAAATGCACACCTATTAAGGTATGAAAATACAGCATGAATTTGGCATGATTCAAGCACTTAATTTCATTGGCAGTGCGTAAAAATAAATAGATTCGGGAATTCTATAATACGTTATATTATATTATATACATAATAGACGTATATGCTGTATTTTGACGATAATGAATACTATTAATTGTTGTTTCTTCTATGATATGCATACATACTAATTTACTACTTCTAGATAGATCATCATCTAACTCTTTCTCCACGAGCCACGAAGAATATAAACATCAAGACAAAGGGAATAAATAATTACGATGTTGACGAATACGAGAAATAAATAATAATATCTACTTCAAGACTGGTACTGATTACCTCTGTTTCTGCTGTCTGCAATGGCGCATATAATGCGTGCATGAATGTGTAGCTGGTTTTTGTATGCATATCTATGAACGTATGTGTGTAAGTATACTAAAAACTGCAGACATAGCTCAAAAGTGTTATAAATGAGATGGTATCATATCCGTATCACGTTGATGCTCTTTGTGTTAGCAGTTATTAGCTGTCCGCGTTTTCTCTCAATTCGCACACATACACAATACAAAAATATATGTATACCAAAGTCTCACTGTATCTTATGGAAAGATGAAGTGGAAAATGCCTCAGCTTTTGTGTGGAAGAAAAACCATACCATACAAAGAACTGACCTAGATTTTCCCTGTAAACATAAGCACACATCTCTTTTCCTCTCGCGATTAGCACACCACACTCACTTACTGTAAAAAGATTGGCAGACCCTTCCCCATCATCCTACAAAGCTAGCTTAAAGAACGTTTCTTCCTTCGACGCGTCTCAAACATCATAATTCATGGCAGAAATTCTATTTCTTTTATACACTATTGTTATTCCTGTTCCTATTCGTATACTTTCTTATAATTTCTATAGAGTATAACTTACCTTTCCCACTCTCTCTCCTGTCTTCTCTTCTACTAACGTATTCCGTCTACTAGGCAAATAAAGCAGATACTCCAAAAACATTAGACCTTTTGTATGTTTCTGTTTAATACTTATTCTGTGTTAACAATTCACCCAAACAACCAGTAGTCATATTGTTGTTGAACATATACAAATCTATCATTTTTAATTTTATTATTAATATTATTGCTGTACAGAAAAAAATTAATTGCAAAACAAAATTAATTTCTTTAACTTTTTTTATACAGCACATAATAACTTTTAGCCCTAGTCCACACAAAAACATAAACGTTTAACCTTTTCATTAAATGCATTCAAAATATAGGTGCTTTTCACTGACGATGTCCATCTTATCGTAAAAACGATTTAAAGTTGACTTTATTGAATTAATTTTCCGAGTTGCTCTCTGTAAATAATATTTACATGCTGTTAGTCTGTTAGTATTTCATATTTTAAATGTATATGATGCGTGCAAAGGAAGAAAATAAATGGTTTGATGGCTTTCTAGGTTTGAGTTTGACGTACGTTTGTTGTCTCTCTTTGTTTTTGCGTGCATACCCATGTGCTTATCCAAATCACATATTGGTACATATGTATTACATATTATGCATTATACCATTTTGGTTCTAAGTTACACACAACAAATGCATTATATGGATAAGTACACACTTACGAATCGTTTACTCGTTCACACAAACGTACAGGGAGTACGTAATGCGGAAAACGAGACCTCAAAACATCAAATGCATTTTCGCATCCTTTTGCTTGGTTCTCTAGTTCTTGGTTCTAAGTATTGTTCCATTCAGAATACTTCATTACTCCCTACCTAACGCAGCTTGCTGAACATAGACATAAAAACATACTAATATTGTACACAGAGAGTAAGAGAGATGATGGTAATATAATCTTCCAAGTACACTTACAGTTCACACCCAATACAAGAATCAATATGTTGAAGAAGTAAACACAAAGTACAATATTTTTCTATTTGATTTCGTGTTAATTATTGTCCTTCGTTTATTACTATAATGTAATGAAGGCCTATGCTCCTATCCTTCAATACTTTATACTTTAGTTCCACAGAGAGAAATAAAGGAGCTTCGCTCCTTAATAATAAATAATAATAATATAAAGTAAATAATACGATTTTCAAACAACCTTTATCACTATTCGGTTTTTTTAGGCAAAGTCTAACATTTTTACTCACTACTTTCCCTGGTTCATGCGTTATTTCAATAAAAACTCAAGTTATTTTAGATGCTTCCGTTTACCAACACAGAACAAGGTATCTTGAGCAGTGTCATCATCGTGTATGGATTTTTCCTTCACGATTCTGTCATATGACAGGCGTCCCGCTTGTTGGAATATAATGAGCGTATGCAAAAACGTGGGTAAGTATGTATAGGTTAAGGTTAAGTATAAACGCGCGTAAGGGCATCAAAGGTAGTTCGAAGAATTTCTTTCGCCGAGTTAAACAGGATGAAGGTGAATACAACAACGCAATTGTTTGCTTAAAATAATTTGTTCTTGAAGATCAGGTGAATTGAAAACACAAACTACAGCCCTCCGATATGCTTTCCAAAACGCTAAAGTTCAAAGTATATTTGAAGAAATTTAGCTACGCAATAGCAATAAATTTATAAAATAATTCGAATTCCACTCGAAACCCCGGGGAAAATGATTTTATAGCACTTGAATTTTCCATTAATTATAAATGATAATACTGTTAATTCAGCATACTATACACTATATTATAGCATACCATATATGAAAAGGATCCTGGAAATTTAAGTCCTACAGTATTTTCCGTACCGAATCAATTGCAAATTAATCCAAACACTGGTTCTATTAACCATTTTATAGTTAATCTTAGTTCACATTTTCGAATATTGTTTTATATCAAACTATGATGAAACCATCATTTATTCCTCCACCTCAAAATCTCTGCATCCTCTTTATCGGATCTAAGGAAATTATTTCCTTTCAACTTCAACTCCGTCATCAAATCATTATATTACAAAAAAAATTAACAAAATACAATGCGATACAAATATGTATTCAGTCGTTTTTTATGATTTAAAAATTAAAAATAAAGAGAGCTCCTTTGCTCTCGAAAGTTTCTCCTCGCCATCAACTTTCTATCTGGCTAAAATTGCATTGTATATTGACAGTCTTTCCATATTCTTGTATTATAAATTATATACCCCGTCACTTACCACTAAGCACTAATCGTCATCGACGTTGTCACAATCTTGCAATACTTCATTAACACAACCCGTCCTCGACCATGCATACCAGTATTTATATTCAGTAATACATATTAGTATCAACAAAGCCAATTATAAGAGCGCTTGTAGTGCAAAAATAGAAAACCTAACAAAACTAATATCAACGTGAAAAATTACTCGTTAAAAGTATCGAAATACAAAATTTCAAATAAAAAACATCGGTAAAACAAATTACAAATAATGCAGTGCATTGAAAAAAAATGTATCAAATCGTCGATATTGGTTATTTAATTCTATGTGCTTGTCATTTATGATTTAATATTTAATTCATTTCATAAAGTCACCCCTTTATACAAAGCAAAGACGTAGAAGTCACGAAAGTACTTTATTTCTCATACATGATGAATGTGCAGCAAATTTTCAGACTTGCACACTGCACACATGATTTCCGATAAGAGGAAGAAAAAAAGTTTTGTATGTTGTACATATCATCATCTTCGGCGTCTTCCATTTATATTTATACTAACAGAAGATGAAAAATATAAATATAAAAACGAGGAGAATAGCTAGCCGACCAATAGCAAAGCAACGTTGAATAAATAACAAGATTTGCAAAGACGCCGACGTCTTAGATAAACATTGACTGTATATTATACAAGCCCTTATCCATACACAAAGGTCATCAACTCCAAAATAAGACCGGCAAAGTTATTGTACAATGTGTTAAACTACAATGAATAAAAAATTGGGGTAGAAAAAATTCCACGTCATTAGGATTTTATTTTAAAACCTGAACATCTTTGTATGCAATGTATAGTTTGACATGCAAGTTTGTAGGAGCTCTTTAATATTTTATGATTTAAACACTAGATTAAACACCTATGCAATTCTTACTTCATATTTTGTTTTCATTTGTCGTTTATGATTTTTAATAAAAATTTATAATCATAAAATAAATTTCTAGTAAAAAAATGTTATTTTTTTATTTTCGGAAACTGTGTTATGCAGGTAATAAAATGTCGAATTAATGCGTCAACATTTGACTTAACTTAAATTGAATTACAAATTTTATTGAAATCTGAAAAAATTATCCAAGACACATACATTTACTGACATATTAAAGCTCAAAACACCTGGAATATGAAATACACTATAAATTAATATGCTACACAAATACAAATCCCTCAACGTTTAGCATATTTAACAACAGTATATAAAAAACCCATGCAATACCATAATGTGCATGTTCAAGGAATCTAGTGTAATTATTATACCATCATTACAGAAATAAAGAATCTGTATTCAAGAGTCTTTTTGAATCAAAATCCCAATTGTCTATAGTCATAGACTCAAGTTTGTGGTACACAAAAAACACACACAGGCCATATGTAGGTCGAGAGAGTACCGTACGTTGAGCTACACCATTTATACGTATTGCATATAATAGGCGCAGTAATATGCAACGTTATTTTCCATATACATACTACATGTAGGCATACAGTATATATATGTACGCACATGTGACGAGGCATCAAAAATGAGGATACAATGTCTGCTTCTCAACGTCTGCCGTCTACACAGATATTATATATGTTATGTATGTGAAAGCTGACAGGCTACTACAATCTACATCTGACGCTTTTTGGACTCCCGCAATGCAAAACCATGCACGTTACTTAATACATTCTATACAAACTGCACTATGAAAATCTGCAAGTCCCATATATATTATAATAATATTATGTACATATATAGTATGCATGTACTAAAGGGGTACAAGAAACCACGTTTATACTTCTTGATTGAGAACTGAAATTAAATCTTTGTTTACGTGTACATATATGTTCTTAAGTTATCCGTCTGTGTATATATTCTGTATATATGAAAGAAGTAGGCCCAAAATAAAATAGTACGTTATATTTATATACGTATGTATCCACGAGATCACTCACTCTCTCGTCCCCCATCAAAAACTTCTCCAACGTTTGCAAGTAGTTTGTACAAAGTTAAACGGAATCTGTACTGGCTATAATTTATGTATGCGAGTGAGCTAACAAAAGAGACCATTACAATCTTTACCATATTCGTACACGCATGTTGAATACAGCGAAATCTTCAAAAAATACAAAGTGTACCACGGAACAAAGACGAAGGAGACTGAATAGTGAATACTGAGTCAAGCTCCAATAATAATAATAAAGCTTTGTATATTTAGTGTGTATGTATACCGTATACCTATAGTATATGTATATAAAGAGACCAGGAAAACTGAAATTGCGTGAATATTATTGCACTTACATTGGAATCATGTAGACACCTACAATAGTCGAATTATGCTACTTGCAACACATTTATTCTGCCTCATACACACATTACACACAGGCACATTCAGGCATTCTGAACCATAATCCTCATTACTATGTACCATTACTCAGACTCACTCATGTCGACGCATACGCAAATTTCATCTTTCTTGCCAAAGTTCCCACGAAGAAAAAAAAACATTGTTTAACCTCATGTTTTGTTGTTCATCATTTTTGTTTCGGCTATGAGAAAGCTATGAGAAAGAATCAAAAAATATGCGGAGACAGAGATGCTTCCGAAAATTGTTTACAATATATTATAAGAAATTATAAAGTTTATGAATCCCAACATGCAGTACACCCTCAAAGGTTAGGATTAGTTTCAAAACAGTTTGTATTTAGTGGGTATGTGCATATTATAATGTATTATATGGCTCAAAAAAGCTGAGTTTACCTACAGAATGTTACTTCTGTACTAATATCAGCAAAAGAAGGCATGAAGAAAAATGATAGAAAATGGAAAATGGACCATCTTTTTGAATTGGATGGACAATAGATGGAAGAAGTTTTGAAAAACAGATTCAATCTTTTGTAAGTATACTGTCCTTTCTCTACTTATTTCTTCTAACAACCATTCAAGATGAAGCTCACAAGAAAAATACACCTGGGATTTAACTACCGACCTGATTTGATTTCTACAAGGTACAAGGTCGTATAAATCCATAGTCCAGTATTTTACTTCTAGCTGCATTTCAAATGAAGCAATCTACTCTTAAGAGTTTTACAGCTCCTTTTACTTGTTAACCATCACATATCTGATATTTGTATACAACTTATACTGCCTGTTTTTTCCAAATTGAAATTGCGGATAGAACTTTAAAATCATATTACCATGAAAAAAATTACAGAGGTATACATAGTTTTCGCAAGTGTACTTCATATTATCTAAAATTTTACACAGTTTGTATGGTTAGCGTAACTCTATACTATATATTTAACATTCATGGTATGCTAGGAGAGCCCTGAGAGACAATTTACTCAACACTGAATTTTAAAACGACTTGAAAGAAAGGAAGTCCATATAGGTAGGCTAAACTTGTATGTTTGGACTGTTTGGTATGTACCCGTATACCTCGTAGAATAAGGACGGCAGAAAAAACATCTTACAAGAATATAATCATGCTATCATGGTTTTGAACATCTACGAAATACAAAATGCACAGTGTATAACACAGACAAGCGCGGGATGGAGAGTATGAAGAATACGTAGTACATATGTATCCCAATAAAATATACAAGCATGACTATATGTAAAATAAAACACTACGTTGGAATATATACACACACACGTACTAAGGTAAAATAGGGACATCAACCCAAAGTGGAAGTTCATTTGAAACTCAAGGGTGAAACTACGAAAGAGAGAGAGAGAGAGAGAGAGAGAAGCTTCTTTTTTTTCTCCTTCTATGTCTCCTATACAATCATACACATTTTTTCTCAACCATGTAGAATACACAGAATAAGCCCCAAGAAGAAGAAAACCAATGCTCCCTGTCCATATTATTCATTATACTTCTTCCTCTCGGAGTTTAAATCCTCACATTTAATACAAATATATGTATCTCTATATGTATATATACCTCTTTTTTCCCTTCTGCTATGCATATATACGCCTTCTACTCTGAAGAATTTTTTCCTTTTTTCTTCACCCTCCTATTCTTCTTTCTATGCAGTATTTGAGATGGTGTTTCTTTCTCCTTCAGTCGGACCGTCTCAGTGTGTATAGTTTTGTTGCTGTATTTTATGTATCTGAACAAACACTAATATGTAAAGGACCTCATATTTGTCCATGAAGATAATGAGAACTCCAAGCTCATCGTATATGATGGAAGCAAAAGGAGCTCCAACGTTTAACTGTCAGAAAAATTCACCGAAATACCTTCGACTTGATACAATAACGAAAGACGGTATAAAACAGTTTACCATATATACACAGTCTTAAAGACAATAAAAAGAAACCTAAATGACCGCCGCAATACTTCTGAGCTCTTGAAATGCCTTTTTTCACAGTATTTAACTTCTCCAGAGTGAATTGGAAATAATCTTGCTCAAATTTAATGGCAATAATAATATTAAAATTCACATGAATAATGATTAGCAAATTAAGGAGGTTTACAGATATTAAATATTAATGTATGGCCGCATCAACATCCCAATTTATAAACACAAATAGGCAAACAGGACAACGACGATTACCTCAAATTATTTTGAGATTAAAGTAACAAAAGAGGAAACAGCAAAACCAAAAAACAACCCAAAGGTATGATAACATGACCGGATATATATATGGTATAATGCTGATTGTGTGTATGAGCTATTTGCACTGCCATAAACGAGCGTTAAACTTATAGCTTGTAAAACTTGAGAGTGGCAGAGACGAACACCTACTTTACTTGTGTACGTATATTTCATACTGGTTACTCGCATGCCGACTCAACAACTTTATCCCATTTGGTTCAAAGCTTGAAAAAATGATCCGTCACAGACATCCATAGCTTAAACTTATTTATTTTTCAATGTTACAAAAGTTAATAAAGAATAACACTTTTTCTATTCAAAGCTTTACCCAATTATATATTGTATTACTTTACTTGAAATATTAATATTTCACACAGTCTCATTACTTACGCATGTTAACAATTAATTAGTACAGTACTATTGAATATTGGTCACACGTTAAATGATCAATTCAATGTAAATTTATATTTACGCAATAAAGTTTAGAAATGCCTCCGTTTAACGGTGTCGATTAAAATGCCAAAAACTAGAACTGACCAGACAGACCCCCAAGTTTCAAATGCAATACTGCTGAATTTGTTGCTTTTACATGGAATCATACTCACAGTACATGCCTTTATTGTTTCGTTTATTTGATCTTCATTCATAGCATATAGTGGTAGGATAATAGGGCTATGAAAGTGTTGCCAGTTCGATAGTTTTGCCAGAATAGGCAAGGGAGGAAAAGAAAGAAAGAAACGACAGACCAACAGGGACTTCAAACCGGACGTCGAAGGGCAAAATTCAGAAAACGACATAGTTTCGAATTTACTACTACACAACTTATCGACTACAGCAATCCTACCTAAACTAAACTCATCGTCATAAGGCAAGGCAGGTTTCCCTTTCTCTTGCTTTCGTGTGTAACTCGAACACACAGCAACGTTTTTACAAATTTTGTTTCATACTTACTGAGTTTCAGCTGAGATTACTTTCAACTCAGTATACGTACATAACGACATGTACATTACAAAAGTGGATGAACGAACCCCTCATTTTCGTTCGATTCTACCAATACAACTTGCTTTAATACCATGCACACAATGCAAAGATATAAGTACAATGCGTACATGGATGGTAAGTTATAAGTTGCTATGCTGCTTTTTTACGAGTATACATAGCAGCTCTGACAATGAGTGCATGCTATATGCTTACATACAGCTTTTACTGCTAACACAATGTGAATAAATGTGAAGAGACATGGTAGACGGTTCAGAATGCTATAGGAAATCTTTAGATGCGCGCATGGACATACATACTATACTTTTCCTCTATGGTTTGTATCATATATAGGCATATTTTATTCTCCTTATTATTATCATATCCTCGTCATCCGTATGCAAATTCAACTTTCTATTCCAAAATACCACTAAGTATGCCTATGTATGCACTTGCAGCACGTAGTGGTGGTCCTACGGCTACTATTTCGATACACAAATGCCACGTTTCAGTGTCTATTGTACAATCTAATAGTAGATATTGCACTACGAATTAAAAATTATACTAGATCAAGCAAAAAAAAACTGCAACTATACATGTAAATCATGTGATATATACTACTAGACAATGGTAAGTATAATGATAGTATTATTCTAAGTATAAATGATAGGGTATAATAGAGGCCCAAGCTTTCCCACATTTCTGATTCTCGTTTCCCAACCAACATAACGAACGCACGGGTAGCCGAAACTCTGGTTCTGGTTTGCATTCAAACTTGTCAAAGGGTACATAACAAATAAGGGCCCAACAAGGAAGCTAAACTTGCAGGGGTTATTATTATTATTATACAGAGTCGGCAGAAGATTTGATGCCGAGAGTTATAACTGAAAAATACTACTCATTCATCCATTTATATACATACTTAATAGAATAGAATACAACGTGCAATATGTTTACAGAGGGAAAACAAATGCTGTAAATGGAGCCATGGAGAAAAATGGACAGAGGGAAAGGACAAAAATGGGGTGATATGAAAGCTCAACATAGAAGCCCATCAGTCAGTCAGATGATGATCATCTTCAAACGGGAGAAAACCCCATCTGGGTTGCATACTCCCATCCTTCCTTACTACCCCCTCTCTCTCCCTTTCACACACACACACACAAATTTAAAATATACACTAGGCTATATATTCCTATAAGTGTTCAGTATGAGGGGAAAAGTTGGAGCAAAATTGACTCAATGGTTTCAAATTGTATGATGAATAGATTTTCGATTTCTGTTCCCTCATTTACTCTTTTGTATGTATGTTATAAATATACATATATATACATATAAATGCATCTTTCTACCCATCCATATCGATTCTGACTGTTTGGAGCATTAAACTTTTTTCTGTGTCGTGTGTGTGTTTTTCTGTGTACACTTGGTCATCCCTAAATAATATTTTCTTTTTGCCCCACTGCCAAAGACCAACTACGAAAACCATTGACGTCCTACTCATCATCGCCAGTTATTGGCCTCACAATTCAGAACTTCATACTCTATTGTGATCGAAAAAGACGACAGAAATCCGATGAGATTCAACAGGGGAATGACGGGAGATATGAAATACTAATCCTTCTCTCCCTAATTCTTTATACACGATCTTTTCACTTAGTTGTTAGTCACCCCAATATCCCTTCCAATATTACCATGCTTTATATTCAATGTACAACTTGTATAATGTATATATGTATTTTGTATCTGTCTGTGTATACACAGATCTATATGGTTGATGACTCTCAATCATATCTTATGTTAATGTGCAATCAAAATGACTACTGAAAGTAGAACGCTAATAAGCTTTGTTTACATTTTACAGTAATTGTTATTAGTGTAAAATTTGTTATGAGCATATTCTTTCTTTCAAATCGTTATGATTTCCCTGTATTTGAACCTTATTCAATATTGAAAAAAGTTAAGCATGTATTTAATTTTTCCACTGGGCATAAGCATCCGCCGGTTTTGTATACAAAACAAGTAAACATCAAAATGATGAAAAACTTCCAAAAGTAAAAAGTGCTCTCGAATCTACTCTGTATGAAGTATAGGAAAATTGCTACTAATCTATCATTGGGTTCTTAAAGGGAAATGATAAAACTGTTTCAATAATCATTAATGACGATTTGGAAATCCAAACACGCAAGACTTTCTGTAAGCTTCTCAGATGTATTTGTTTTGGAAGGTGTATCGTGTACACAGTACACACGCTATTCACCATCGTATGTGTATGTCCATGCCTATATAATACAGATAAAAGTATGTGTAAATGTATGCAGCATACATACACACACAATAGTGAAGACAAGTAAAGTAACACAGCTCTTAAAATTTTAAAGAGATAAACCTAATGAGATCATTTGAAAGCAGACTTTTAGTAAAAATTGTAGCATAGTGAAACCTAATAATAAAGTTCACAGAATATTACACTTCCATACGGTGCGCGAGAAAATCTCTGTAGAAGAAAATCTTCCACTGCGTTGCATTGCAGTTACTGTACATAAATTATAAATACATAATTTGTGTATCGGTAATTGGTAATAATATTTAGTAGCCGGCAAATACTTGTTTTGAAGTCTATTTTTTACTGTTTCGCTTGCTTATGAACGAGTAAAATGTGCCATGTTCTAACTTCTGAATCTATAATCTCTATAATATCAACTTATCTGCAATGTAGGACTATAATATACACGTTACGTACATATACATCATACGTAATACGTACGTACATAAGGTATATACGCAGTCTTGCTTCTTCTCCAGAGATAACAGGACATGAGTGCATGAACTGAGAATTTTCCAATTTCAACAGGAGCGCGTGTAGAACCTTAGCATTAAAGAACATGAATCATGCATGCAATTTCATACAGAGGCTCATTCCTCTTACGATTCTTCTCATAATGTTGTCTCTACTGTGGAAAATCGTGTAGTCTGTCTTCTTGATATGGATTTTATTGGAATGAAATTGCGACAAAAATAATTTTTTTGAACATTGGAAATTTTTGAAATCGAAATCAATTTAGCAACAATACCTTAATAATAAGAAAAATATTTTTTAACCCCCGCAAACGCATCAAATTGTCCTACTTTTCATCATAGCAAATAAGTACTTGTATAATGTATAATTATAACCTACAGACTAACGTACATCTTGATCAAATTTAAATTACACAGACATATAATCTGCATAACATAGTTTGGGCAACACATAGTTTCATGCAATTATTCAGAGCCAACAAATACTTTTGATTCACTGAAAATGAAAAACAAGCCGTTCTATTAAAGTACAGTGCTGAACAGTATTAGTTGTAGTCACAGTAAAGGGACACACAATGTCACTAAGAGTACTCAGAAGGAGGGTCAGGAAGCATGTATGGAATATAACATCACCCAGCTATACAATATGTATACTACACCAATACATATTATATATATCATCTTTCTCAGGGAGCCTTCATCCCTCTAATACATAACCTCTATATCCAAACAGCTACGATACAAAAACCTCAAAGGTTTTCCCCATGTATCATAAGATGCATGTATTTTTGTTGTACAACAGGGTAATATATGAAACGGAGTGCTTTTTAAAGCTTTGTCAAAATATTGCATGTATTTTACAACTGGAATTCATACTTTGGAGTCCATAAATAATGATTAATACTAATATATTTTAAGTGTACATACTTTAATATTATATAGACTTTATGGTTTTATAAAAGTTATACCGGTGAAAGACCACAGTCCCGCGTATACTTCTGGAGTCTATATCATCATGCAAGAGCAGGTGTGTGCTTGAAAAAGTATACTGTTTCCGCTTTACATGCAGAGTCGTTGAAATTTCCCAGGGAAAAAAAGGAAGCTAGAATAATTTGTTTTGCGAGCTGTTGTGTAATATTCTTTTTTGAAATAATTATCACAATATCAACTACATCAACTATTCGTGTATCTGTCTGTCTTTTCTGCTTGGCAGCTTGTGCGAATGTTGCATAATATGTAACAATCATCTTGTGCACATGATACGGCGCATTGTGATGGTATATGGCACCAGTGAAATTTTGAAACTTCAACCACAATATTTTAAAACATTTTTTATATTCTAAATGCGTCAGAATGGAAATATGTATATATGTGTGAACACCGACCCATCCTCCCTTACAAAAAAATATTGTTTAGACCCTAAATTAATATCACGAGACAAACACACGCTACACTCATTGACCACCTGTCCATGTATCTACACGCTGTATACATATTTTTACCTCTACTTTTTTCTTCATATAATATTATCTTTACTGGTACTATACATAAAATACATGCATACAAATATAACATTGCATGGATCACAATATAGTTACGTAACTTGTCGCTTAGTCTCAATCTCATCATTCTGATGCAGATAATAGTAACAACTACCAACTACCTTCATGTTCATTAAATACTGTGCTCTTACTGAGTCCGTGTATAATATTATATGTAATATACTAAGAAAGAGAGCAATAGTTTCAAAAATAATGTTTTTAAAGGTTCAAATCTCATTGAATTTGGTTTTGTTACTGAATGTGTACTTAATATTAAGCTGAACGACTTGAGGTGAAAAATCCTTTCATCTAATCCGAACTATCCAAGTACAAAAATATAGTATGTATACTTAAAACATATTATACATATTAAAAACCTGAGAGACTTGGGACCAAAGAGAGAAAGGGTAATATTATAGGCTGCTGGTTTTTATTTTGGGCCTATACACCTTTTTTCGTGCGGATGGTCGATGGCACACACCAAAAAAACGAGAAGAAATGATCAGGATAAACTTTAAAGTAAGTAGGAAGGAGAGAAAAAATGAAGGGGAAATATACCATGAAGAAAATAAGTTGGAAGTACTTGGAAGGAGCCATCAAAGCTAACAATAAGTCTTGGTCCAAAAACAAGAACAACTATATTCAACAGTATTGGTTGCCTTGCTTTAATGATTGCAGCGACCTAAGGCTCTCTTCCAGTTTTTGTATGGATCTGAAGCCTGAAAAAGAAACAGAGTCCTAGGTAACACAGTTCCATGCATCAAAATCTATACAAGTTTTCTACACCTTGCATTGTTCTCTTATATGTATCTGTATATTAAAACAGCTATATGTTAAATACGATATTTTATGCCTAAGAATACAGACATACGTACAAGCTATAACTATCTCCTGCCTGACTGCCTGCCTAGGCTGCCAATGCCTCGACCTCAACGTACAAAGGAAAAGACGGACAGACCCACACCGATACACCGAATCTTAGCTCAATCTCACATCTGTCTCCTTTTTATTTAGGATTCGAAATGGGCACATCTGCTTCCAATTTCTTCTTCTTGAGACCTGGAACCCTCATCTTTCTTTCTTTCTTCTTCATCATCCTTCGACGTACGAAGGAGTAGGGCAGCATCATACTAATAATTCTCAAGGCTTGTCATAGAGAATGACGAAAGATCCACTTCTTGCACAGGCTCAGACAACATACGTATATATACATATATGTAAAATCTTACAGAAGGAGCTAAGAGTATGTTCAGTACGCATGTAGATGGAAGACCTCACAACTTTACATTCATTATAGGCGTATGTTGTTACTACCACCATAATATATAAGCACTAGCGTTTTGAAATACATCTGCCTCACTCTTTGTCTATTCACACATTATAATCTAATATCGGACAGCTTTTACCTCCTTATCATGTATTAATATATACATATAATACGTATGTGATTCCATAATTAGCAAAAAAAGACATAGTAATGACCTATAAACTGTGATGCAAGTTCTTCGGTGACACATTATCTCACTGGGAATAGGTAAAAAAAATAGCTTCAAAGACAGGTCTATTTACCCATATTTTACATTTGATTTTATATTTTGTAACATGCAATATATTATAACACATATTATATGAAACGAAGCTTGTGAGGATGGTGCATTTCGCGGGAGAAGTACGTTTTAAATGCCTTTAAACTAAATGTTAGTTCATAGTATTTTTTCAAACAATATTTTAAAAATAAATAGCAACGATAATTGGTTGTGTTGTGTGCATATGAGATATATACTCGGGAAACAAACCTTGCTATTTAATGTTTATAATACTAGCTTTCCAAGAAATTTTGTTAAAATAATAAGTGACAAAATCTTACCACACAACGCCAAAAGCCCCATATCCGATTGGCCTATCCGGTTGGACGTCGACAGGAGAGGCTGAGGCTCGCTCAGGTGAAGTGTATCCACCATTGTTATTGTTATTCTTTGCTGAAGAGTTCATTCCAATATTTTGTGGAGTATTATTGTGAAAATAAGCAGCCGCAAGAACGGCTTGATGATGAGATTGATGGTGGTGATGGGTGACACCCATCATAGGAGCTGCTGCCCCGGCGAGTGACATTTTTCCAAATTTGTATGCTTCCGAATATTACTTGACTTAAAAAACTTTTAATTCACACACTTTTTCCAAAAAATACGGGAAGAAATGACCAACTTTTTCACTTTTGGAAATATTAGGAAACTAAAGATGGAAGGACACTAATGAACTGATAATATATAATGAAGAACTATATGTTGTAATGATAATGACTTTGTTGTTGTTGTTGCTGCTGCTGCTGTTGTGACTATTATACACATATAGGAGAGCGAGGATTTTTTTTCACCACTATAGAAAAGTAGAAAACAAATAAATAAACATCAAGTTAAAATTATTGCTATTACTTTTACCTTAATATTATAATTTGAGACCCACTTGTAGCACTTTTGAATAATATTCTCAACTTCCAATAGACATTGGCCTTCTCAGTAGCTAAATTTATTCATGATATATATAATTATCGAATTTGCTTATCACAAGGGTTTACAAAATGAAAGAAAAACAATCGATGACCGATATTCTCAAGAAAACGATAAGATAACACGGAATTATTTGTGTACTAAAGTACGTCAAATGTAAATTCTAACCTAATACGAAGAGTTACGGAACTGATTCGTGTATTTTTTTCTCAAAATATTTTTTAGTCTGCGACCAAAGAAAAAGTTTGAAAATAAAAATTACTATTACTATAATATGCTTCTTGAAGACTTACTGCCGTGTATGAAATGTGAAACAGAAGGAACAAAGGGAAATGGAATCAAATCAGGTAAAGTACATAGTCAATACAGAGAGAGAGAGAGAGAGATAGGTGAAACGCAAGAAAAAAAGAAGATATCTTTCACTCTTTTGAGATATAACAACATGGTATACACACCTAACATACATACATATTGTCAAGTAAGTGGTCTTTTTAGACTATATTGTACAGAAATCTGCTGTTGTCTTATAGTCGAATCTAATCACAGTTTATTAACACTGAGTTACTCGACTTGTGTGTGCTATATATTATACGATTTAGTTTCACTACATGTACAAATTCTATATAAACACGACGATTTCTCTTCCTGCCTCTCAGCAAAAGTAAATTGTAGAAGCACATTCCTTTTCTCTCTCAATATAATACTTTTTCTTCACGACAACATAAGTACATAATATATACGACGTTGATGTTCTTGAGCCTACCAACTTTTATGCTTCAACATATGCGTATAATATATAGAAAATAATGTACATTTTTGCACATGCATGCATAAAAACATGTATAAAATATTGCCTCGTTCGTATTCGTTCTTCTAATATGTAGATAAGGAACTACCTTTGTCAATTTTTCACATTTCTATAGTACAAATAACACATATACATATAACTAGTACATATATATATATATATAAATATATACATCTCACAGACTGTACATTACAGAGCGGTAGTACCTTTGTCTATGTATGGTGAGTACATTGTATAGCTTGTAAGCCAAAGAGAACGTAATCGTAATGAAAGCAAGTATATTATACACATATATACGTACATCTATGCTAATGCTCAATAAGTCTACGCTCTCGATGAAATCAAAACTTTTTTGCCACTATCAACTATGTATGTATATGTATATGTGTAATAATATTATTATTTTGATTAACGCATTCAAATACAAATGCAAAATTTTTTTTAAAGTTTCCTCCTTGGATCTACTTATAAAGCATAGGTATATGTATAGCGTTTATTATTGCTCACTTGCTAGTTTCGTCCATTCCAATATTACTGAATAAAAGTTTCGTTTGTTCTTAGGTTGTCGTATAATTATATATAAAATATCATGTTGTTATAAAAGACTTAATACAGAACATGTGAAAATATATTATTATACATTGCGTAGCCAATACTAACCCTCGTCAACAACCTCCCTAACAATAAGTTATGCTTCATGCTCAAATCGCAGAACCTCACCTCAATAGTAGTAATTACAAATCTTTTTTGATCTTTAACTAGGTTTGAAAACACTATGTATTACTGTTTATTGTTGTTTCTTACTATTGTTTGGTAGGGAATGTGTATTTCCTAAGCAGGTATTGTAACAAATTATTGTATATTGTACATTTATGATAAATTTAGCCATTACGTTTCGTAATACATTCTTACTGAACCACATTTACTTTGATATTGTTAATGAGTGCAAATAATAATGAATTTAAGACGCATAAACACTAATTCTGCCATGCTGACGAAAGTGAATCCAAAAGTACAATATTACGCATTAAGTACATATCTCAGCTGTAAACTGAGAACATAATATAATACGAGATCAAGACCGAATACATTTCGGTCTTGATGCTTGTATATGGACATATTGCACCTAATGCCGAATCAATTTATTTTTTGAGACATGGTTAAATAATAATGGATACACAAAACCCTCGCAAGTTTAATGACGAAAAGTCATACCTGGCACATTTAATTAAATCATACATGATGAGTATCCTATATGTATGTAAATACCTAAATGCAAGCAAACCGGGCTTCTACAGTTTGGTACTCTGGAGTTATGTCTGAACTTTTAGTTTTTACCTTTGGAATGAATTGACAGAATTCGATAATTCTTGGTATGAAGCAGTCTAAAGGTTTGTGAACACTTAAAAATTTTGTCAAATAGATAATTTTAAAATTACGGGGAAAAAACTAGATATCCCATAGTTTCCAGACATACCTTACGATCTCGACAGTGTAAAATATTAAGACTGTTTAAAAATGGACTTATGCTCTTGGAATAACTGAAAAGGTCTACAGATGTATAAAAAACTACTATCATATTTAATACTATGCTCTTTCATCTTTCACCATTTTAGTATAGTTATATTCGTTGGTAAAAGTGCCTCATATTCCTAAAAGTATAACTTTATGTGTTACACCATTAAAAACGTATGATTCACAATTGTCAGTATTGTGCTACTTTTAAGTGCCTTACGCCTGACATGCAGCAGTCCTAGTAACGAAAATAGGAGAATATGGGTGAAGAAAGCACATCTTTCAGGTTCTAGAAGACAAATACTGCAAACGTGGTAGGAAAAACAGAGTTATTATTACTCGTACAAGGATTAATTGGAACAACAGCATTGCATGGTTTACATACATAGTACTTTGTATATATACTACAGTGTGATCAATTAAATTAATGATTATTTTCACTACACTTTGCCAATATGATCCATTACCCTTATTAGGTTACTCTACTGTAAACTGTACACATCTTTAGTACCTACAAATTATACGTGATTTTCAATGTTTCACCATGTGATTACTGATTACTTCCATTTCAATTAACGTTCACTTCATGGAAAATACTCACAAAAGGATATCATAGAGATACATGTAGCATACAAACAAACGGTTAGTGGACAAATAATAAAATATAATAAGAAGTAAGCGATGATTCCATGAATTATACATAATATGTATGTATAGTAAAAAAAAGCCTTCTACTAGAAGTAACAGAAGAAAGTTTTAAATTTAATAAGAGCAATTATTATTATTGTTATTATTAATCATTAATGTGCTGTGTGTCTCTGTTAACAATCAAATATGAAATTGAATTGATCTCACAACTGAATAAAAAATTAACTTAAATGAATTCAAGGCGGATTAAACTTATAATGGATACTTTCGTGTTTTGTAATTAGTAATTACATCGTATTACGTGTGGTCTCATTTGAATTGAGTTTTCTTTTGAAAAATCAGAATATCATATTATACGTGATATATTGTATCTTTTTGATTATAGAGGCCTTGTGAATCAAAATTAAATAGAGGCACATGCTGAGCTAAATGAAGTACCAAAAATACCAAAATTAAAGAGTATGTTGTATACGTATAATATAGACACCTTTTTAATGTGTAAGCAACATACACTCTATATTATACCTACTTTTTAAGTGCAATACTTGTCATTTGCAAGTGCAGTTAAATGTCTGCTCTTTAATGGCAGCAGTGTAATTATTTAAAGAAATCTGATAAAACTCGTGGCTCATGATATGTGATAATTCTTGTTGTTTACACAGAAAAATTATAGTTTGTCGCAACGTTCCTGCTTAACCTTTTCAACAATAATGCCACAATTATTTTTAAAGGAATATCAATTACTTCAATATGAACAACTACTATTATTAATTATATTATAGAAAATATTTAGTTTACTGATGTATACATATAAAAAATAAAAAAGTCTTACCTTTATAAGTTTAAATTTTTTTCCAACAATCAAACCCAGATTTCAAAAACTCTTCCGAACAAAATGTAACAAAATAATAATACCAATTTAAAACCCCAATTATTTCACAAAAACATATTAATATCTATCCCAGGCAATTATATTGTGACTATTATTTTCAAAGATAATTAGCACAAACGTAGATAAATATATCCCAGGGAAGACGAGAGGTCGATTATTGAAATTATTCCCTCTTTGTAGTTACTTTTACTATATATAATATAACAAAAAAAACTCGAAGCAACTAAAGACGAATTAAATTAGAACAATAGAAAACAAACAAACAAAGGGAAACCAAATGTAGGTAGTCGTAAATAATAAAATAATAATGACGATCTTTTTTAAAAGCTAAAAAAAAACCTCAAGCACTGGTTATTGTTATCATTCTGGGGGCTTCAGTAAATGTGAATTTACATTTACAACAAGACCAAAGTATTAAAACTTGAATGTCTTGATTCTTCTCTCTGGACTCTTGACTGTTGCAATGAAATGTCAAAAATTCATAATAATGTTAAGTGTATTATGTTTTTAGGAATATTCACAAAGCACGGTAATACACAAACTCCAAATTAAATAATATTTTTGATTGTAAATCACAGAATTCACAGAAAGATTCAAAGATGCAACGTGTTGGGGGCACAAAGAAGCTGTTAATTAGTTATCATATGTATAAATTATTATATGAATTAATATCCAATTAATTTAACTGATGTTTTCAAAGAGGTCTTGAATAGAAAGTAAGTATATTATCACGGATCACGGATACGGAATTTCTACAAGTAAACTAACAAACTATGTAGAACACTTGAGTATACAAAGCTATATCGATATTATGTATAATAAAAGTGGTATAAAGTCCTCCTCAATCCTCAATTAACTTTACTTATATTTTAAACTGGTCAAAAGTCCTTAGATTTTTAAATTTTGACAAAAGCGGGCAACTGGTATTTCATCGAGTATACGCAATCCAGAATATCGAGTTCACTCGTCGAGCAGCAACAGAGAACTAACTTTGTAGCCCTGTATAAAAAGGCCTGTAGGCCTCTATCCTCTGTGTATGCTTACTTTTTTCATTACTACTATCCCAATATTTTTATATAGTACTTACAGGCCTACTATATCCACGAGTGAGGTATATAGAGAGGCATATGCATATGAACACAAATTTTACTCAACCTAACCAGTTTTCACCATCTCCCATTCGTTCTTTGTACCAGTGTGCTCTACCTTAAGCTCCTATGCTATGAGATGGCAGAATCGCTGAATGTTCATTCGAAAATTGTTTAAATTTAATAAAAAGGTCTAATTTGATTTAAAAAAGTTAAATCTAAGGTTAAGTCTAGTTATGATTAATGACATGGTTATAAGACTTCTGGAGCTTACATACGTCATAATATACTTACATGATGAAAGAAGTGAAATAGAAATACAATCAGACATTAATTAAACTTGGATTGTTTTAAAACTGAAAAATTGATATAAATGAATACTTGCGAAGATTATTTATAGGCTAGGGTGTATATACAAAGAGTTTAAGATATAATATCTTTAAATTCTTTTAGACATTAGAATAAAAATCTAAAATTGTGACTAAATTTCATGCATAAATGAAAAAGCTTGATATATTATCATGAAGAAATGATGATAGTTGTAGTATATAATATAAGCAAGTGTCTATTTATAGAGAGTTGAGAAGAGCAGAGAGAGACCTATAATAACAAAACTAATTTAGTTTTACGTTTAAAGTTGTTTAGGCTAATGAAATAATTCCTGAATTATCTTGTGAATTTAACTTTGAATTTGATGTATTCAACGGCGTATCATTCCTTCGATTTTCATTCGGCATGCAATAAATTCTTTGCAATGGCATACGTACATATTATGACATGACATATTTAGGGATAGGTGAGAGGAGAGAAACAAAAGCTCAAAAATACTGCCTGCCATTTTTTCAGTTCATCTTCCTTCCAGGAAGTGAAACCTATTTGGGAATGAAAAGTCGCAAAATATTATTTTATAATATTTTATGTAAGCAGAGATGATAATCTGCATGTATACTTTCGAAGTAAGAAAAGGGAATACTATAGGAAAACGGGATGTGTGCTATGTATTTTCGAGTAGGTGAAAGTGTATTAAAAAGTGTAAGCAATTTAAGAAAGAATAATAATATGTTCACACACAGAGAAAGGCCTTACCACTTTTTACTTTGATTGGTTTTATTGTTATCTTTTACAATCACAGTACATTTATACATGCACGGTTTAATTTTGACGCAATTTTCAAATTTTATGCTAGCAAAATTTATTTACCACAGTTCATTATAAAGGTCAACGCAGTGTGAAATATCGAAGGCTAAATTACAGCGATATTAAGACTTAAAAAACAATGAGTATTATAGTTCGATATTCAAAAATTTCTGTATATTATATGCAAATTGTTTACAGTGTACAGGGGGCAGAACGTCCATCAGTAGATTAAGTATTTACATTTTGCAACCCGTCATTTTGGCATCATTATTTATACTCACAAGATTATCATTGACATGTTTGTTATAAAAAAGGAACTTTCTTCTTCCCAAACCTCCCGTTTAAGTCTCCAGTTCTGGTACGTTTTTTTGAGTAGGGTATAGCATTTTAATGAATGGCGACATCGGCACAGCCTCTGAAAGTTTCTTGGGCCCCGCAACCTGTGGGGAAAAAAGTATTTTTTAGTACGTATGTAGGTATAATGTACAGTCAAATCTTGGATAGTAGACCACACAAAAGAGTTAAGGGTTAAACCAGTAGTTCGACACATTTTCGACACATTGATAAATTTTTGCCGAAAATTTGATCAGCAGCAAAATTCCGAAAATCCTTACTAACCTATTCCTTGACTTCCGTCGTCACACGAACCCCAGCTGTTTCCTGTATTTTAAGTGATAAAATATAAGAGAATAAATCATTTAACGTAAGTGACAATGTACATTAAATAAGTGTGATGATTTCATTTCATTTTAGGACTACTTTTCATTTAACCAATCGGGGGACTATTTCATACAGCGCAATGAATCATTTACCACAATTATAATGCCACTGGAAAACGCATTGACGACAAGTTAAACCCTGTGGAAGTTTGACCTTGTACGTATAAGTCTTGGATTCGAGAGTTTTAACTTCAAATCTGTATCCGGAGCCGTCAGCTAACTCCAGAGGATATTGGTCAAGACAGGACTGTTCCACAGGCACTAATGGATTGTCATGTGGACAGATTTTCACGATAAAATAGCCAAGGTGTGAGGCCGTTAGCTCAACTTTTATGTCAATCTCCTACAAAAAATAAATATTTATGAATAAATGAATGTTGTCAAAATATGAAGACTTCCGGTGATAGCGTGATTCAAAACCAGTATTTTTTTATCGCTATCGATATTATTTCCGTATATTGTACGTACTTGTCCACTGGTGTAATTTCGTACAATAATTCCCCGTCCAAACAAGCCACCACCTTCATTTGCTCTCGGTTGGGGCTCATCGTAAGCGTCTCCTTCAGTTTTCAATCAGGTTTGTAAAAAGATATTACACCATTTTTAATTATAGTTTTCCATCCAGCAATAAAAACACATTTCTATTTATTTTACATGAAGTTTCCACAATTTTTACCGCATATTCCACATCGACCTCCATTATCCTCCCACTGTCTTTTGAAACCTCCACAAAACAACTAAAAAATGCATTCAATTAAAACAATAAATAATAATACAAGTATCTACTTTATTTCAGAAATCCTTTTTGGTTTAGTGACACAATGAACATGATGCAAAACATTAAAAACGTTTCATCAAATTTCTACACACAGCCAATATTATACACATACATATTTTTACTATTCAGTTTTACCTCGTTGTCCCTGCAAGGAAAATACAAAATACAAAATATCGATTAATTATTTGGACTATTGACGCCTTTTAAAAAGAATAAAATCAGTAACTTTTCATTTGATAATGATTGATCAAAATAATAATATTGTATGATAAATATTTACTGGTAATTAATTTCTGGTTCATAGATGGCAAATTCTTTATCTCGCCATAATGAGGACCTGGAGGGTGGCTAAAAAGAAAGTTTATGATTTTTTTACAGAAAAAACTGCTAAAAGTACTGTTTGTATTCAAAATATTTTAAAAATATCCAATGAAATTTAGAATTTAAAACCGTTTTGAATCCAGTCTCCGTTTTTTGAATGAAATAGACTGTCAAAGTTCACGAATAAAATTGAATAAAGTTTAGTAATGAGTAATGAGATATGAGATACCTCTCGCAAACGACCATGTCCATGAACTTGGACGATTGCAACCAACGCAAAGCAAGCCACTATTAAGGAACGCATGGTGGCGTTGTTTAAATTAAAAATGAAATTTTGAGTGAATGAAAACACTTTATTCTCAAAAAAGTGTACTGTATTAAATTATGCCGATTGCTGAGTAAATAATATATCCGATCGACTGTCGACTTTAAAATGCTTCCGATTTGCTTTTAAACCAGAAAATGTTTGATTTGATCAGTAGTTGATATTATTATCCTTATATTATGTTCTGCTCTTGAGAATCTGATTCATCATGTAGAATTCAATATAAACGATATGCGTAAATTGTAGACGTAATTAAAATTGCAATATTCGTGTAATTATTATCATCATTTTTATTTATTATTGTACTTACAAACTGAATAAACATAGGGACGCGGAATTTTATCAACAAACTAAGGTTTTTTTTGTCAATAATAATAATAATGACACGATCCGCCGCCTGTACGAATCTAACGTTCTAAACCTTTGACGGTGGCTATTGTGTATTGTATTGTGTGCTTATAATTTTGTATACCTAAACATGTGATCCATAATCCACACATATAAGTAATATGCTTCAAATAATGTCAAAAACTTCCATTCAAGTAAGTAATTAATTTGAAGTTTAATAATTCCCATAGATTTTTTTAACTGCTAACCATAATATTATATGGTGTGACAGACTAATAGTGAATAGTGTAAACCTAATCATGTACAAACTTTATTATGTGTAATGTGCACTTATACAATTTACATGAGGGAGTCGCTGTTTGATGTAAATACGTACAACGTACATATTACACGAAGGAACAAAATCCTTATATTTTATGTAAGTATGCAGTCACGGAATACAAACCAATTGTATCCTGTTATTTTAATTACGTTATTACATGATTTACGCAAAGGATATTGTAAATGTTTTAATTTGATTATCAAAAATCAATGACTTTTTATCAAAATTATCTTTTGTTGTTTCAAGAGCAGTATGCACTGAAAATACATGTAGGCAAGTCAGCTCACAATCAGTCTTACTGACACTGAAACGGTTTTTTAGTATACTTAATACTTATGTATCATTTATGTGTTTTAGTGTAATAGATATGAAAATGTACAAAAGTACAAAGCTACAGAAGATAGTCATAATAGTTTTTATCGATATCAGCAATCAGCATTTAATTTCAAGTTTGATGTCGTATTTTGTATTTATGATGTACATTGTGCATAGTACACATTACGATATACGATACAAATGATATGCTTAAAAGATGAGCCATGTTTGTAAATGTACAGAACAATATCTAATAATCGGACTTGGCATGGTTTTACTAGCTTATAATATTCTGTATTCTGTATCTATAGTCATTCCGGAAAATTGATCCTTACACAAACACAAACATTATTTGTCTATTTTGTCATACTATGTGTAAATACTTCTGGATACTTGCTTCATATACTCACAGACGTGGAATGCATGCATGCACTGTGTGTTTTTGGTTTTTGGACGTTTGTTATTAGTTATGTGTAGCATGTGCATAATATTATGCTAAACGGAGATGTTGCGGCATGAATGCAAACGGATTATAAGTTTTAGGTTCACGGAATCAGACACAGTGAACAAATTCACAAAAATATGACTTTTTGTTCCACATAAATACACATTACAAATCAATATTGCAAATGGAGAAGTGTACTTTACACTTTACACTGTCTTTGTTGTCTTTTTTAAGAGCAAAAATAGGTACACTAGTTATAGTGATTGGTACAAGTTCCACGGACTGATCTCTTTTAACACACGAGAATGAATAATATAATATGTATACGATTTACTATACCAAATCAACGAGCAGAATAGACACAACCATATCTCATACAAGCATATACATTTTGTGTTAATGTTGTGAGCCGAATCTCAAGCACTTCATTTTATCAGAATTTATAATCAAGTTGAGACTGCTGATGACGATATACATGAACGGGACTGTTAACACTCATGCTTCGTTTGAATGAAGATGAAACATATGCCGCTTTTGTTCAATATACTGGATACTGGACACTGACATTGGATGTAAGAGTTTTACGTGTTTGTTGAATGTCGTTGGTTTTCAGTTAACTGATGGCGGGGATTAAAGTTATTTAAAGTGAGTGTATACATACATTATCCGTTACGTTATCCTCATAACCTCGAGTGAAATGAAAACATCATGAATTCTCCATCATTATGAAGACAATACATTTTTTGAAAACATTGTTTACAACGTTTTTAAAGAAATGGCTCATGAAATATATGTTGTATGTACAAATGTACATTATATATTGTAGTGAGCAGTGAGCAGAAAGCCAATGCGTCTGTTTTCAGTTGATGAAAAAATAAACAGCTGTTTATCTTCTTTGACCATAAAAGCTAAGAAATTTAAAATCTTCAAACAATACAATAATTAAGTAATAAATAATACCAAACATCATAATATATCCAAGACGGAATCAAAATCAAACTTTTTAATTGACAAAATGTTGTAGCATCATACTGATATGACAAAAACTGAAGAGACCAAACATTTTTAAAACTTATTACTCATTAAACTTTTAGGTAAGAACAAGAAAGCATTTAAGCAGACAAAATATCATGTCATGACACAGTTGCTTTACTAATGCCATTCAAACTTTATAAATATACAAGATATTATTTCTGAAAGACTTGCATAATCATGCTCTTAAGTGGACTTTCATTCTTGTGACAAGTACAAGTTCCTTTTCGACAGCACTCGGCGATTCTAGGGTCTTCATTTTGATCATAATGTTTATAGTACGACAAAAATATGTTCCAAAAGACAGTGACTGAATTAACAAAGAACACCCGGTGTGATAAGGGTATGTAGAGGAATGTTATTAGTTGGCAAGGTGTCCACAGGATCAAGTCTATCTACAAAAATATTTTTATACTTTAAAATATAAAATACCATCATCAATTATACACAATACACATGCATAAAAATAAACAAATTGCAATAATATTATGATAATGCTTGCTACATTTCTAGTTATACCACAAAAACTGTAGGAAATTTTCGTAAGAACTCTTCCCAGCCATCTCTTTTAAGGAAAAAACTTTTTAATTAGGTTGTTACTTAACCCATTCGTTGCTATGCCCGTAAAACGCTTATGTAAAAATACGTGAATAGCACTGAATGGGTTAATTATTATTATTATTAATGAGAAAGAGGTGGAAATGAATAAGGGATGTCTATATAAACATCTGTAAAAAGTTACATTTTCATAGTTAAATTCATGGAGCAACTTTGTTACCGAAAAGATTTTCCTTCCATCAAAGACATGCCTAGGAAAAATTGAAGATTAAAAACTGGACAAGAAAATAGCTGGTCTAAAAACACTTTCTTCCAAATGGTTTTCATGTCATTCCCCGGGAATCGTTTTTCCAGACGAGAGAAAAACACTTGATTCACAGAGCCAGTTAGGATGCCGATCGTCATCATTCTTCCTGAGTATTTTCATGGATATATAGTATTCATATTTATTTTATAATGTAATCGAAAATTTACCAATTTACTTACAAGGCCGGTGCATTTTGTGCCAATACCTTGCACCTTGCACAATGTAAGTACAAGTATTAAGAACGCGATGCTTGTTTTGTGTTTAGTGAAAGTTGACTAAGGCGTAAAATGCTTAAAACCTGTTCGTTTCCAGTCGTACTTCGGTATCCTTTTTCTTCGGATTTCAATACTTTGTTCTATTGCGTCTCCTGTTGCAAATAAACACCCACCCATCACCTGTATGTCATAGTTTGATCAATTACATGGGCCATGTGCTCATCGTGACCTTTCCTAATCATATTAGCGAGAGAGGTGTAATAATAATAATTACCATGTTGATATACCACGAATGCTTCTTAGAGGATAGCAAGCTATTTAGTTTCCTAATTAACTTGCTCATCCTATTTTCTCTCTCAGTGTGGTGGTCGGTCGGTATGATGGTGATGACGTCCACGTCCACATAATCGGATGAACCGGGTGGACATAATTTACTCGTGCAATAATGTCTGTAGTATTTTGTTATATCCGTTGGTTTTTTTAGTCAAAGGAATATCATTATTTCATTTATTTCTGTTGGCTATCCTATATGTAGATTTCCTAGATTAATGCCGCTTTTTCGCCTAATACTTTATTTATAACTGAGAAGTGTACTGAAAATTTCTCCATGTTTTTTTTACCTGTACCTAATATTATATCT
>JAQIVE010000893.1:0-30032 GCA_034698285.1 Sminthurinus bimaculatus | reverse complement strand
CTCTTGTGTGTGTGTGTGTGTGCATTATTACTGCATATTAGTTATTGGCCTCGCACTATTATTGCCATATTATTTTCCTAATATCAGCATATTATCTACATAATACTCCTGTTATTGATCTTACTTCGTAGGAGAGAATCAAATGAAACGAAATGAAATGGAGGCGGTTTTTCAGTACATCAATGCATACTTACAAGTATGTATGTATATCAAAGGGGAGTGGAGAGAGTAAGTGAGTGAGTGAGTGAGTGGTGGATCCATAATAATCCATATAACTTTGTCAACATTTTCACTTGAAACTCCACAGTCCAAGTGACTAGTTATTAGTTACTCCAGTTCTTGTTATTATCATCGTTTCTTCTTCTTCATCTAGCCTTCTCTTTCGTACCCTCTCTCCTCATCCAGTTTTGATCACCCCCACGGAAATTTAAGCCATCAAAAACAACTTAAAATTTTTATCTGTTCCCCAAAGAGCAATCAAAGATTTTTTTATTGGATTTACTTCCTCGCCCTGATCCAATCCCAACCCATTTCAAACCGTCAATATCATCCACTCAACCTAGCAAAAGCTCAAGTAAGTCTGCATTCATACAGACACCACTCTCAATTTTTTTCGATGCAGACTGCTGTCGCTGTCAGAACCAGGGACGCTGGATCCAAACCCCAAATGATTCCACAGATTTTACACATTTTACAACAAGCCAGATACTGTTATGTACACCAAATGGATTGAATGAACGACCGGCAGCATCTTCCAAACATCAATAAAAGATGCAAAAGGCTGATGCAAAACTGCAAACGTGTCTGCTCTCAAAAAGGTACATAAATCAACAAGGCGAATGATGATATTTGGGATGTATTTATTATGTACCTATAGTTATGTATAAATGTACATGTGGAATCGATGACTTTTCGATTTTCGATGATTTTCCTCCAAATTTTATTTCTAGGATTGAAAATATTCACAGACCAATAAAATCTATAACTGGGGACCAACTATAAAAAATCGATAAAATATAACCTTCTGCCGAGTCAAAAGAGCAAATAGATATTTCTTTTAATAAAAAGACCATGTACATGTACATGAAGTACAGAAGATGGAACACGGAATTTAATTTGGTGATGCTGTGGTGTGACAGAGCGAGTGCCAAAAAGTACAAGATGAGATGCATCCCATTCATTTATTTTGTGAATGTTGCTCTTGCAGTATTTCACTTGCATAAAATGTATTTTGCCACACTTATTATAGAAAAAGGCAGAGAGATGGAGAGAGAGAGAGAGAGAAAAGGAGAGTGTGAGCGAAAAATGCTCATAAATAAGCGGAGGAAATGAGAATGTGCACACAAACAGAGCAGATATTTGCTAGTTGATTTGCCGGCTTTCTTTTTTCAACTGGCTTTTAAATTTATTTTTTTGAGTGGTGGAAACCGTTCCAAAAACATATTTACAACGAAATAGTTTTAATATGTACGTTTATTACACATATACATACATAGACAACGACGTCAACGACAAGGAGAACGTCGTCGAGAGGAGATGAAGAAATAGATGCGAGAGAGTAGATTTCCACGTTTCTGCCAACTTCATTTGATTACTTTGTAAACAATTGGTGTATCGTGTAATTTCTCTAATGTGTGTTGGTTGAGTGTTGAGTATGAGATGGGAGTTAAAAAGTCTCATTCTCGTCCAACTTGACTGCCAATTTGATATTTGATGGAAACTCATAAAATTGGTCCTGTAAAATGGGAAAACAAGCCGGAGGAAACAACATTCTAGACAGATTGATTTCATCTATATTTCCCATTTCCTCTCCCAACTTTTTTTCTCTCTCTCTCTCTCTCCTCTCTATTTTAGATGACACATGACATTTTGCAATGTAGAGAAAGTTTTCTCATGTATACTAAGTGAATACAAGCGCAGCTTTTCATCGCTCTTTGGGCACAGTCGGACTTAAAGTTGGTAGTAAATAAAGTAGGGAAAATGTTCTTCTAAAAACAATTTTCAAGCCTGCACAGACTGTACACATAAATTTTGTAAAAACATGTTTTGCTCATTTTTGATTTGTTTTTATAAATATTGTTCCATCTTAACAATTAAATAGTGAATATTTTCTATTAAAAGTGCCTCATTAATATTTTCATGGCGTTATTTACTTTGAATACATGAAATAAGATGCTTACAATCTGTTTCTAACAACAAATCTACATATACATAAAGACATAAAACTTTCCATTAGAATTCAAATGACTCGTCCAATCCCTTTTACTTGTAGCGTAGTAAAAGTGACGTGGATGGCGTATGACTCATATTAATTGAACACTTGACCAGAACAGAACTTCCAACTCAAGTCTATTAAGCAATCTATTAACTCGTAATGAGTTTTATTGGAAATTCTGTTTTCGTCTCTTCTCTTCTCCTTCTGCCGTTCTATCCCACATCTTGTATCATATAAATCGTTTTAGTTACTTAAATTACAGATCAATTGAAGCACATAAATCATCAAAATGTAAATAAATAACATCATACGGACCCCCAACATTTGTCGCAGAAGTAATTATGTATATTACATTGTATATTTTTGTACAGTAATATTAGCTGTTAAGCATTGCAAAGCGGAAACAAAAGAAGTACAATAGATCGTTTAATTTTTTTCATAAGTAGGTATGTTAATACTAAACACCCACAAAGAGGAATACATAATACAGACGTCTTTGTAAACGAGAATGAATTGCCCACATTTATGAAGAACTACATGTGTGTGTGTGTGCTCATATAGGTAGTTGTCAGTCATTTTTGTCGGCAGCCCATTACCCATTACAATGTGTATATAAGATATACATACATATATGCATGTGTAATATGTTTAATATGTGTGCGCGACTTCCACTTTACAGGAACAGACTTAAGAAAGATCAACAGACCTGATGTTGTAGGTTGTTGATGATGGTGATGAGGGCAAAAGTTGGCGGCTCAGCTGAGACTAACAGCCCAAACTTTTTGTTTCTACACTGTATTTATGCATACGTGCACTACTTCAAAAGCAAAACAGTGTTTAAACTAAGTATACTCATCACACATACTAACATAGATGCATATTGCATACATTACATTACAGTGTGTGGTCTGGCACTATACAAAGGGCGCAGACTAAATTCAAAATTGAGAGACAGAATGAAGAGCGAGAAATAAATTGACTGTGTGGAGTATTTATATTGGAAATGCAGCGTTATAATACGATGCTATATCACGTTTAAGTACCTCCTTTGCTTTACTTTGGTAATACATAATATATAATATGACACATACGCTCAAGCAGGGAAGAAGATAAAGGGTATCGGAGCGTGTATTAACCGAGTCAATAATTGTCCAAAGGAAGACGCTATAATGTGGTGCTAACATGTATGTACGTACACATATTGACCAAAATTGTACCCATTTGTTTTACATATAATGTAGTCTAGTCAAACCAAAGTTACATCAATACTTTCAAAATCGGATATCCATGCATATAGGAGGTAAAGGTCAAGAGCGACGAGTATAAAGCCAAAATAGATTATACGACGCCGCTTAATATTATTTACGGACAACGAGGTAATTCTGTATATTCGCAATACAAGGAATATTACGTAAGCCCAGCTACATGCATGTATGTATGTATGTAGTCCAAAAAGTTCTATAATACAGCAGTATACACAGAAATTGTCCGCTGGAACACTTTTGGAACAGTGTGCGGTGTTTCAATTCAGTGTTGCCAGTCTCGATTCTGTCAGCTGTCTCTCGTGGACCTAAATTACGCACTTGAGTGATCTGCCAATCCGACGTCCTTTGTCGATGTGTTGTGTGAACGCGACCATGTTAGTGTTCAAACACTAATGTCTCCGTTCCCGTTTCTCTTCTCTCCTTTCCTTTCTTTTCTTCGGTCATACATATGCGTGTGTGTCTGTGTCTGTGTTTACGCTTGATTCTCGGTTCTCGATCCCCGAAATCCTCATAAAAGACACAACAACTCGATCTGGAGCTGGATCGCGATCTCGATTCCATTCGGTTCGATGATAGTTGATGCTCGATGGAAGTCGGAGTCGGAGCTGGAGTTGGAGCCGTCGTGGTTACTGTGCACAGTGTGCAATATCTATGTATATCAATAGCTTATATGTAGCTTTGTTGTATTTCTATTTACATCGTCACACTGGAGTCACTGTCTCACTGTCCTCTTTTCCCCCTTATTTTGAGAAATGTGAACAATGGGAAAATAAGCGTCTCTCTCCTTTTCCCTTTCTCTAAACGAGGCAGAAATAGAGATCGACGCAGAACAAGATGAGCCGTGTACATTGTACATAGAGAGCTGAATTGAGTTGATTTTGAGGGGTATTGAAATAGTTGCAGAAAAAGTGAAAGAAAAAGAAATGAAACTTTTTGGTTGGCCTGGCTTTATACTGGAAAAAAGGAGAAAGGGGGAGATGGACGATCAAGTTGAAGTGAACCAGAAATCCGGGATATATTGACAAAACAGAAAAGTGGAGGAAGATCATCCTTGTTGGATCATCTCATCATATCATAGATGGATTGCCTTTCCTCATCCCTTCGATTTTCTTTGGGTATACATTATACATAGTGTATATACAGATGTTGCACTTGGTCTATTTCTGCGTCTGCTTATATGGACGTCTTTTTTGGCTCGTCTGTACTTCGTCAAATTCCTCAATTCCGCCGGTCAATATCGAGCAAGATGACGGGAGAAGGAAAAGAATGAAAGAGTCTCGATTCAATTCTCTTTGCCAAATATCTCCTCATCCGAATGCTTGTATCATCAAGTACATACATACATGTACAATGTACATTCATTCACTTAACTCGACTCAACCATCGTTCACTTCAATGTCTATTTACCCTGTTTTGTCCTTTAGAGACGAGACGAGACGAAACGAAACGAGAAGAGACAAGTAGAGTCGAGATGAGTCTTTCTTTTTTCAGCTATAAAAATCTTGTATGTACATACATATGTATCTCCAGTATATTTTTTTGTAGTCCCGACGAATGCAGCATTATTGGAAACTGATCTCTCTCCACTAACCACCAAACACTTAATTTCTGCCAGCGGTCGGAGTAATATTGGGAATCTAGCGGTAACAGTCTGCTTAAAATGAGTAGTTAGCACAACATAAATAAATGTCGGTCTTGAGGTCACTTTAATAACGAAGAAAAATTAACTAGGAATCCAAATCAGGCTGGAGTCACAACCCGACAACTGAAAATGGGCTTGGAAAATACAGAGTATCAAGTGCACCGAAAGGCGAGCTTGGAAGAATACATATGGCTACATACATACTCACATATTTATATGACCAACACAGATCCAGTCTTCTGGTGCTTGCTGGGTATGAATTGTGTCCGCTGTGTCACTCTTTTGGATACAATAAGCACATGTCAAGTCAGTCACTTTTCATCCCACCAACACACATCAAACATTTCCTCAACAAATCCACTGTCAACTTATATGTAGGATACGTTCAAACATACATACATGCATAAACGTAGGGTGAATTTTCTTTAACAAAGATGAAGATGCACTTATACATACGAGAGATATACACACTCAGTCTAGGTACATAATATTTTGTACACTTTTGGTCACATTCTGACTGGCTGTGACAGCAACCCCAAAAATCATTCTATTTTCCATATAGACGCATAACACATATCAACATTTGACATGCACGAACAATTTTCACTGGAGACAGATATTTGAAAAATGTCACTGCAGTCACAGATACATCCATCCAACCATCCTATATTATACACACCACATGCGTACATACATACATGTATTCATAAATACTTTCTATTCTTTTAACTTTTGGGTATGTGATGAGTTGCTTATGCTGTAAATCGTAAAGTGCTTCAGCATTTAAATGCAAAGACGTAATAATATGTATGTGTATGAAATAAAATCTGAGAAGGTCTCGGGTAACAAAACAACAACACAACACAGAGTCATAGTCATTGTGACTTGAAAATTGTTCAACTTATTTAAGGCATCATCATGACCATAAGTGAAGGAAACAAGGCAGAAATAAGGGAGCGATCAAGTTGAATATTGGCTAGAACTTGAGCTGCCGTTGCCTTTTAGTAAAAGATGCAGGCTATCTATACACATACACATAAGTACATAAGTATACATAGATACTCATTCAGTGCTTACAGTGCATATATATATACCGTTAATAGAGAGAATGTGCTGTAAAACTCCAGATCCTCCAGCTACATATCTCCCACACAGAGGATTGACTCCCCTAGAGAACAATACAGGAGTACCGAAGTAAATAGGACGAGCATTTTTACAGCTTATACGTACAGTCGTAACGTACATATTATGCGTATGTGTAAAAAGAGAGAAAGATGAATGTACACTTAATATTTTGAGAAAAGAAGGCAGAGGATGAGTCCGCTGGAGTTATTTATCCGAGATGAGATGAGTTGAGTTGAGTCAACTACATTTGTGGTGTGGGCCCATGTTCTTATGTTTGATGTATACACAGTATATCATATATCGAGTACATGAAAAGGAAAAAGAACCTTTTGCTTTCCCATATCATGATTCCACTTAAATCCGTTTCAAGGTTTCTTTTGGGATCGACTCTCTCTCTCTCTCTCTCCGTTTGTCACTGCTGGGCACATACATATTGTACATATTATGGTCTGGCGTGGTGCATTATTGCTTTAGTACTTGGTATTGGTATTGTGTGGTGACAGAGAGCCAAGTCAAGTTGAATCTCTTCTGGTAGATACGGAGTACCCCAGAATTTTACTAGTACAAGGCGTATACATTATACATAAACGAACAGAGGAATAAGTCACGCGTCAGCTGGGTTATATTTTACATGTATAACGAAACTATTGATATCGGCCTTTTTCTATGTTCGATATCTTTATTCTTCATGCATAATATGCACCCACCAATAATATACATAATACATACAAACAAAAGACTTCTTTTCTAATTGTCTCAATCTTTGATCCCACATCTTGCCCATCTGTGGTTAATTTAAGCTCTTTTCCAAGGAGATTTTAGCCTAAATAAAGTTACAATATGTCCATTGTCCATAATACCTTCATAGACCATACAAAAAAGAAATTTATTGTTGAGAAAATGATGTCTTCATTATTATTTCATCGTCTAACTGCTGCTAATGAAGTGCGTAATAAAATGTGATTACATCAAAAAAAGGTTTATTCTCGGGCCCCTAAAATCCTTTTTGGTGAACCAAACATTCAATATGCTGTACTCTATTCTTAATTGTATATTTTCTATGTAGTATCCGCTTCCATTTTGAAAATTCATCATATGATGGGAATCCCAAAGAAATAATTTTGAGCTATACACTATACACGATTCATATAGAAAGGGATAAATGAGCGGAATTAAATTAAAATTGGAGCCTTCATATCCATAACCATGGTGACAATATCAGTGACAATAGCGTCAAGAGTAATATAGATAATATTGCAATGAAGAATGAGGAATGATTGCATGCAGGGGAAAAGTGAGAACGACCAAAGAGTGAAACAGAGCGAAAGAAAAAAAGAAAGGAAGAAGAGCTGAGCGTGATTAGGCAATTTGATGTGATCGGGGAGCTAAAATTAGTGACAGATAGACAGAGACAACTTCTATTTTCCCTACATTTAATAGCATCAACTATTATACATTGTGAATTCCCAGCCTTTTAAAACTCTTCGTATGTATGGTGTATACACTTTAATTCTACAATATTTCCATGTACCATTCTACGGATTGGATTCATCCTGGGTGTGTTTTCAAAACCATCCAGCATATGTATACATGTATGTAGAGATTCAGAGAAAGAGGAAGAAAAGAGGAGATGGGAAAAATGGAAATGAATATCCCATCTTTCCATCCTCCCCTCACTTTTTGATTGGCATGTGTAATAGTGAGTTATTTGGTCGGCTAGTCGGGCAATGAAAATAAGCTCCATGCTTCATTCTCCATTCCTATGTCTAACTATGTATAGTCAGTACTGCATCATTCGTACAATAGCTTTACAGAGTGATTGGAAAAGTGGAAAACCAAGGCATACGAATACGATTAAATACGAATCTTTCAAGTTACACAGTGAGATAGAATGCAGATATGTGGAAGAGACATTGTGCCATATCAAGTCGATTTTAAAGGGTGTTAGATCACTATTTGACCACTTTCAACTGCATTTTTGTTTAGCTTTTGTAGGCACATAAAAATTCAAAAAATCTATCAAAATTTTTATTTTTACACAAAATTTACTTGAATTCGGTTATTCTAATGACTAGCCAATTTCCACCTAACTATGGTATTAAAAGATGAAAGGTAAAATGAAGACAAAAGTGTTCAAATAGTAATTTACCAACCACTGTGTATTCTCTTGTATGTTCTCTGTCAATTTGTCCTTCGTCTTCCCATGTTCATTCCTATTGTCGCACTACTTCTAAGTGTATACATAGTTCTCGCTCTCGTTCTCGTCTCCCCTATTACACACAGACAAATGAAGCGGTGGCTGTGTAAACCAGGCAGAGAACTTGAATGAGAGAGAGAGAGTTAGAGAGCGAGAGATAGATAGAGGGAGGGAGATAGTTCAACTCACAATCAGAGAGTGAGAGCAGAGCAGAGAAGAGATGAGAAGCGGTAGCGGTCCTTTTGCTTTTGGAGATATTAAAAATCCATAAATGAGATTCATCCATACAGAAGGAAGAGAGTGGTGGAGGAGGAGCTGGATCAACTCCTCTTGGCTCAATAAATATTCTATGACAATATTGCTTTGGTGCAGATAAATGCTCCGAGTATGAGTAATAGAGGTAGAGTGAGCAACAGAGAAAGAACGAGAGCAAAAGAGAGAGACACGGAGCTTGTGCCTCCTCATGATAACGCGTTATTAGAATTAATTCGTGAACGTAGGAGAGCGAGCGAACACAGGAGAAGAGCTGAATAATTCGAATGCAAGTTTTCCCACATATAAGATACATATATTGTCATGGAACAGTTTAGCCCAGTTGAGAGTCTGAGTTTGCATAGAGCATTTCATTCCAGGTCTGTGAAAACAACTGCGCACAAAGCACAAGTTTCATTTCCAAACACGAATCTCTATCGTTCTCTCTTTCTCTCTCTCTCTCTCTCTCCATTTCCATTATAATGAACCCAAACAGAGAGGACATACATTATAAACGTCAGCACAAAGACGCTGAGCTACTATTGCTTGGCTTTGTTTCTCTCTTTCTCCTCAACCCCTTTTCTTGCTCTTCGTTCCGTTGTTCTCTTCCTCCTCATAATCATCACTATTATCATTACTATTATTATTATTATTATTATTATGACGATCAGAAAAAGAAGGAGCAACGGAAAAGATTCATTCCTCTTTTTCTTTGCTAACTCCCACAATATCTGTGCATTGTCTTCTTCCCCTCTTCTGTATGCTTTACCTGCATCTCATTCACATACCATACGAAAAATACAAACCATGCTTTTCCATATATCATGGCACCAAGACCGAGGAAAACCAGCACACGCATGCACTTTCTCTCCTTCTTTCTTTCCCTGTGTATGTATGTTACTCTGCGTAGTTTTTACTCCTGTCTCTGACGCTTTTTTGTCAAGAGAAAATACGAATGCGAATGCGACTACCAGCTGACAGAAATATTAACGATGGATGGTGCAAGTCGTAAACTTTTTTCTTTGTACTGTGTATATATAATAATATATACGGTTCACAGTACGCTTGAGCATCCGAGCATATGGCGGGACAAAGAGAGGCATAACGAGAATCTTGCTCGAGTTCCAGGAAAATTGAACAGCAGACTTGAGCATTTCAACATCAACATGTATATAAGCAGAGTAAACAGTCGCCTACGCACACAATAAAACGTGAAATGTTGTTGCAATGTTTCAACTAAACTTGTTTTGTTTCAACCTAAATGTAAAAGCCAAGGCAGAGATTTCAGATGTACAATGTAAAGTGACACAACTTTTGTAAAATGCTATGAAGTAACTAAAAATTAGCCAGAGATGATGAAATTTAGATTTTTTGCTTTTTTTCTAATCGCCTTAATTATGGCTAAAAATGGTGTTGAATCTTTTGAATTTTAAAGGGGAGTTGCTCAAAATTATCGCAGCAGTGATTTTATTAAATTGGTGGTGAAACGGAACGACGTAACAAATAAACGCGTAAAGTGTAAAGTGTACGTAAGTACACATAGGGTTTGCATCTTCCCATTTCGCAAGAATTCCTGCTCGACTAACAATAAATGAGAGGGAAAAGTAGGGAAAACTTTTCCGTGTGCGTGTGTATGTGTGTGTGTGTGGAGGTGATGAGATCTAAGTAAGTTGCATCAGTATATATTTAGTTTCTCGCACAGACATCTTCATCTTCATCGCTTTGAGGCTCACAGGTTGGTGGCTCGTTTCTTTTTCTCTCCTTTTCGCAACTTCTTAAGCTCTTTCTGTCTGGATGCTTGCCTTCCTTTTCTTTTTCAACTGCTCTTTTACTCGAAAGTCCAGAAAGAGGAGAGAAGAGAGGAAGGGAGCGGAGGAGAGCCCAAACCAAAGTCACAAACTTATTTTCAGACTTGATTTGGCAGCCGGCAATATAACAATCTCGTAATGACTTTGCCTCGCCTCTCTCTCTCTCTCTCTTTCTTTCCTCAATCTCTCTTTTCCGTAGTAGTAATAGTAGTAGTAGTAGTCATCGTAGTCTTAGTTTCTCCATCTCTTTCAAACACTTGGCAGAAATACCAGACTCAATACACAGATACTCAAACTTTTTAGCATCGCTCTCTCTCTCTCTATCGCTTCTTCTTCTCCTGTTCTTATTACTTGGCAAAGGGAATCTTCCTTAGCTTCTTCTTCTTCTTCTTGATCTTTTTTCCTTTTACTACAACATTCACATAGAAAAAACTGCAGTATCAAATCTCACATAATAAGTGCCTCCACAAATAAAGGGAGAACACAGAGGATGAATACGTAGGAAAAGCCACCAAATCTCATAGTCGTATCGACTTTTATCACCATCATACATTACGACCTTTTTTCGCTCCCTCTTCCCCAATTCCTGTACATTGTTTCTTTTTTTAACACTCGCTTATCAACTTATCATCTCGCTCTCTCTCTCTTTCTCTCTCTCTACTCTCTGTAGGTACACTGTATTGTATGTATTGTATATTTAGCATGGTACATTGTACTGCACAAGCGATAAGTAGAAGATGTGATGCATTTCACAGCCATGCAATAAATCTAGTGTCTTTGAATTTTTTTGAAACTGATGATTTCTCCAAGCATTCTACTACATAACTCCTCTGCCTATTCTTTAAAATGTTTCAAAACCCTTTCTGTATCAGATTTTGCACACTTTTGTTTTGGCTCTTTGGTTTGCTACACATAATTTAATTTGATACAATTAATTTGTAATTTAATTACAAACGCATACTACAAGTAATGCAGTGTACGGGAAATCATCAAGAGGCTTTTTTGCCTTTTAATTTAGCTTAACTATCTACAAAGCTGCTTTTCCCATCAAGACAAAATGGTGGGGTATCTTATTTGTCTAATTTGATTTTTCTTTTGAGTCAAGAGATAAATTTTTGGATGTGACACCAAAAGCGTTTTTAAATAGCCAGAAAATCCAATGTAGCTAAAATAAAATAAAATATAAAACAGCTTAAGATTTATGACGAGTCCTACATTCAGATTCTAAGTATACAACCGTTTTTCAAGACAGTTGGACTTGGACAGATTACCCGAATACAAACACAAATTCAGATTCAAATTCCCATGAATCCGGGTTTTAATGTAGTGTGTACAGGAGCAAATTTCCCACATTTGTAAAAGCAAAACCAAGGAGGAGAGAGAGATTTCGTTTGTGATGGTGATTGTGAGTGTGATAGAGCAATCGTCGTTAGTTATTCGTAATTCGTATCAATGAACTTTCCCCTTGGGTTTATTTATTTATTTTGCGCTGCCTTCTTCCTTTTCTCCCTTTTGGCACTGGAGCCAACACCGAGTCACTTAACTAATGGGAAATTGAACTGTAATACAGCGATTCCAGGCTCTAAGTCTAATTCAAAGTAATTCTAATTTTCCTCTTCAGACCTACTTTACTTCAAAACTAATGTTTAAGAGCGGGTAAATTAGCAAAGCAAAATTCTGTAAAAACAAAACAATTTTTAGTAAAAATCAAATTTACACTTTCATTTGAAATCCTGAATATTTTCCCCCAACAGCCATGTATTGTACGTATATATGTATATGTATAGTAAGTTACTATTGATAATATTCTATTAATTTTCTTCAAATTGTTTTCAATCTTGAGCCGTAGGAAAAATCAAGGGTCTGCTCATCCCATTAGTGTTTGAGAGTACCATCATGTCCATATTTTCCCATGTCGATTGCCCACAGTCAACGTCAGAGTAACTTCAAAGACAAGCCAACTTGAGTAAGTTTGAAGGGAAAAAATCTCTCTCCATCCCATTTCCATTACTATTTCTTTGGCCATTGTCAGCCCATACGGCTTATTTACACAGACTTTACACCGAGAAGAACGATACGATACGATAGGATGGTGATGGTGGTAAGGCAAGTAGTTGGGTCGTTTGTACTTTGTCAAGAGACGATAAAGAAGAAACAGAGAGAGAGAGAGAGAGGATAAAGCCGAAAGCCTACATGATACATATCTCCAAAACAGAGAAGTTTAGAGAGAGAGAGAGAGAGAGAGAGAGAGAGAAGAGAGAAAAGTTATCAAGATAAACGAGCTGACGGAACATGAAGAATCAAAGGGAAGGAGCAGAGCAAAGCAACAGCAAAGAGAGGGGAAAATATGCGTGTGTGTGTCTCGAAACTTTTAACGTTTAAAACGTTTAAAAAAGTGACGAACATGTGTTCTATCACCTTCTTTAGTTTCTTCCTCTTATTTTACTTCTTTTTCTTACCAACTACATATTACATATACATGTGATGCAATACGAAGTATGCATACAATGTCATGAACACACAGTTATAGCTCATGATTTTTCATGTTATTTCTACGTTGTATGCATGAGAGTCTATGTCTGTGTATATGTCTACTGCACAATTAGAATTTTCAAAGAAGAAGAATGCTTCATCCTCTTTAGTGTTGAACCTCATCGTTTTTCTCCGTCTTGTTTCCTCTCATCATCGTGCGTCTCATCTCTGGACTGCCTCAAACAAAACGATCCGAATGGTTCAAAATAAGTATGTCCATACATGTGTACTGGGTACTTACAAACAAGAGCTGTTAAGCTGGCTCTGACTCCTCTGACTCGGCCATTTCATAAATATAAATGTTCCTCAAATGCACAGACACACATTCATATAATACACACATGACCAGGAGCAACGAAAGAAAACTTATGTACGTACGATATAGATACAGTACTAATATAGAGTACAGCTGTATAATAAATTGAATATGAATATGAAAATACTGGGAAAGAAGAAGAAGATTATCTGGAGTCAGTATGTAGTAAACAGACAAAAGACCCTTGTGTCTTTCCACAAATACATAACATTGTAAAATATCTGTGTATATGTATGACCGAAACCTTAAAAAAGGCCCCTGACTTGGATTTGGATTCAATTTGGGATAAGGCACACGTAAACAGATGAAATTCATTATTTACTCGTCAACATGTACAATGTGCATATATGTGATGTAAGAAATTTAAGTATCTATCTATGCATAAATATTGGATAACATTTCATGCCTCATCTGTCTATTTACTTAACGGTGCTTGTGTCAATTTAATGTTATATATTATGGCCTATATAACAGTACTCGGTACGAGCAATAAAAAAATACTTCTGAAAATTTGGTATCACCAAGAAAAATAAAAAAGTTCGGAGAAACCAAAATTAAATAAACATGAATGCATAATAAAAATATTGAAAATACTGATAAAATACTGAGTACATTTTTTTCCAAGAAAACTACATAAAAATTTGTTAAACGATAAACGATGTGAAAAGGAGCATAATATCGTTGACGCTTTGACGTTGTAAATTGTAAACTACATTATATATTACTACGTACATTTATTTTAATTGTTTTATCACGATTGAGGGCAAGAAACTTGTTATGATATCATTTAACTCGGGTTAATTGTTGAGTTTGTCATGTAATTATTATTATTGTTGTTGTGCATAAACAATTAATTGGTCGTTAATTGGAGCCAGCCTCAAATTTCCAACTATTTTTTGCCGCTGACACAAATGAATTGTCTATAGCATAGATTGATATTGCTACCATTTAATTTAATATCGTACACTATTGTACGCCAGTTGCATAAACATACTTGTATATACATAGTGCATAAAAGTACTATGTAGTGTGTGTAGTGTGTACATTGATATTGATATCAATATTGGTATCAATATCGATGTATACACACAGATATCAATTTAAATGAGTGTGTGTGAGAGCGAGAGAAAGAGAGGGCAAAACAAAGGGCGATTTAGGTGTACATTTAAAATACCGACTGTTTAAAATATGAATAAATAATAATAATAATATCAAGAGAATAAAGAAGTTATACACATGTACAATAATATACATAAGTGTATAATGTATCCACATAAGGCTTTTCAAATTCGAATTTGAATTCAAATTTAATTAAGCACAACTCGGTGGATGGATGATTATATATGTGTGTGCCAATGGATGACTTGGACGTGTACAGTGTACACACAATATCTAGAGAGTGTGGATCTAATTACAATTAAATAATGATTTAATATTTTCAGTTTCCTGTATATTTTACCCTGCATGGTTACAGCCTGAAAGAAACTCATGAGTGTATAACAGTCAAATGGAATTGAGTCATATTCACTCATATAAACCCATACATTACAGTTCACTCATCCAAAAAGAACGCTTACGCACAGAATATCTAGCAAGACATATGTACAATACACACAGGCTCAATATTATTCATACAAATCATAAAGATGGTATATACAGAATACAGACACATACAATAAATAAATGTAGTTGCGTCTTATTCGACCAAAGACATGGAGAGAAGAAAAAGAAGACTCACTCATCGCTCATTCAAAATGAGCGACTGCATGAATGAAAGGATGAATCAGTAATTGAGCAGAATCAGCTATTTATTTGACTAGGAGAAGAAAAGTCGACTCACATGCATGTCTAATGTCTACACCACAATATGTATTAACACTGATACTGTATACACTTAGGTACATAAAGTGTATAAATGTATAACTAGATTTCGTCTGTAAAAATAAAGAGCTCACTTTACAACTGAATAAAATACTATCATTTATCTACCTATATAAACGAGCATAATTAAGCGTAATTATTGTTGTGATTATGATTACACATCATTATTATCAATGAAATATGAAAAGTTGGCATTACCCTGTACATTTTGTTTACTCTTTCAATCCACTGACTGACTGACTGTCTGTCTGTCTTTGGAGACATCGAGACGATCTCTTGAATGTTATGATTGTGAATATGCGTGAGTTTATATACATATCATATGGATAGATATTTGTCAATCCCTTCTTCAAACTTTGGTGTCAACTTTGATCCGATGTCAAAAAAAAATGTAGCGGAAGTTCTCATAAAAATTTAGCACTTCCTTTACATTTTTTTGAAAAGTTTAAATCCTTTTTAAATCAGTATTTTTAATATTCTTATTCCCTTGAAAAAAATGAATATCGATCAAATCAACTGCTGACATAAATAAATAAAAATAATATATTTTTTAATCTTTACCTTGTTAAAAGTGTTCCTCTAAAAACTCCGACCAAGTTATAGTTAGGAATTCAATTAAATCCAAAGGGTGACACACACTTAACTTGAAGAATTTTCCAGACTATACACTTTTAATAGTTGTAGTAGAACGGCGTATACAAAACTTTTTTGCAGAGTCTTAGTCGATTCGTTAATACTCTTAAATAGTTCACACTTGTTGTTGTTGTTCACCGTTGTGTATTTGCTTGTGTGTACAATATTTCTTTGCAGTTGATGTGGAATAAATGTGAATGTGAATAGGTATAACTCAACAAGGAATAACAATAATAACCCTAATAATAATAATAATGCCAATTACTGGGACTATTATTATTATTACTACAATTTAGTATTGGCCGCACTTATTATTGTGGCGTATGTATTATGTATATTATCTATGTACTGCGAAAAATCAAGAGACAGAGACACGCTGTGAAACAAACACTTGAGCTCTTTTTTCTAGAGCTCCTTAATCCTCAGTGCAATAAAAACTCACGACGATGATGATGATGTCGTTGATGATCTTGATGTTGATGATTCACTTGATTTAGAATTCCAACGTACGTGTGGGCATTTACCATTACGATACAGTACACTGCAACATTTCATTCCTCGCTCACATGTGAGCAGTACATTTAGTATTTATATGAAGCATATAATATTTGTGTACGGGCACACGAAGCAAATTCACACACACATATACATACACACATTCACCGCACCACCAACTATGTATGCGCATGCATATATATATCAACTAGCCCCACTGATGACTCCTCCAACCAACAGACTGACTGAGCGTGAGTTGGGTGAATTTGATGTTAATATTGATATTTGAGATGAATTAGTCGTAGAGTAGGAAACCTGTCCTAACGATGTTCATGTTGATGACGATGACGATGCCTTTAAGGAGGATGACTCTGCCTTGCGCTTATTCATGAACAGACAGGGTAGGAGATGCACGCGGAAAACAGCACTGGTGTCATTATAATTGCAATAATGAGATAACTTACGTTGCACTATGTATGTATATATGATGCAGCTTTTGATGGTATTCACGTTGCGTTGAGTTTATGATCTGGACAAAGAGGAGTACGATTCCATTGAGAAAAGAGAGAGAGCTGTGTTCGCGTGGTGTTTTTTTCCTAGCGAGGGAGATGCGAGTAGAGAGCCAGGGAGAGAATGATGTTTTGCCGCAGCCGTACCAAGAAGCACTGACTCAGCGATCGCGAGCTCCTCTTAGTCTAAATTCAACTCCAAACTCAAACCAACTCTTAAACTGCTCACGCTGCTTGCTTGCTTCCTTGCCTGCTCGCTTGCTCGCCTGCCTGCCTGCCTTTACATTTTCTCAACTTGTTCCACACACTCCCTTGAAATGCGTGTATACATATGGGCCATTTATATCGGGAGAAACGTGAGCATGCTGTTGGTCTCTTGGTCTCTTGGTGTGGAGCTGGAGAAGTGATTTGGGTTTCCAAAAGAAGTCTATGTGTGTAGACATACACTATATACATTATACACTCTGCTCTTTTATGTACGTAGGATAATATTGGCTGGTGGGATGGTTGGTGTGACTAAACATGAGAGCGAAAGCACAAAGAGAGCTTTCACAAAATGATGATGCGATGCTCGACCCGACTGAGCAATTAACTAGTGCGCACGGTGACGGTTCCAAAGTATAAATTGCCCCATGGAAACTACATAGAACACTATACAGTTAGGTATATGTATGCACAGCATGTTAGTATTTGTATGCGTGGGGACTTACTCTATATTATGCTTAATGTCCAATCATTCAACTTGACTCTTTTCCCTCTTCCATGCATGCTGATTTCCCTTCTAGTCAAGTATACTCCTAACCTTTTAAGCCTAAGCCTTTCTCCTCTTAGTTATTAATACAAACACACTGAAAAACACAATTCATGGTGTAATTTAAAACCTAGATTTTAACTCTATTTTTTTACAGAGGAGAAAATTTTAAAGACACAATTAGCGCTTTTAATGTAAGTAAAATTTAGGTAAAGATTTAGCATTGTGTTAAAAAATATGATAACAAAACAATCGTAAAAAACAGACTTGCTACGTGTATAAAAATATTGCCAAATTATACTCTGCGGTGGTTTTTCATATTTTCTGCATTTTGATTTGTTCTCCATCAAGTCACTGTAGCATACGTATGCAAAAATCGATGCGAGATGTACAAATCTATGTAAAAAGAAAGTCCAGAAAGAAATTGGGTAAAAAGTGTATATAGGTAGACATTATTATGATTATGATGCTGGAAAATTCGGGCACGCCGGAACAATTTTAGTTTGTTTCCTATATATGCAGCTATTATTTACCCTTTTCATCATTTTGTAACATTGTGCATGTTTTCAACACTGATTTTCCGACTTCCTTTCGTTTCGATTTGTTGAGAGGTTTTCTTCAGAACGCTCAGTTTCAACTTCAGTCTCGACTTTGATTGTCCCGGACAATTAAGGAAAGCTCCAACATGTCTAGGAAAAATGCTGAACTAAATTATTGTGTATAAGATGCATGTATGTAGTGAGTCGGCTCATTAACTGGGATGTTGAGTTTCCACTTAAACTCGAAGCCTAGTCAAACCAAACCAATTTTCATTATTGTATTGTGTATGTACAATGTACATTGAACACTGTTTTAGATTCATATTCTTACTGTTGTTGAGGTGGGCAGAATGACTGGATGAAGTAGGAAACCCCGACCGTAGATCAACTTTAAGAGACCAACTTGTAACTTTTTATCCTGCTCCTTTTATTTTATTTCGTATACTTTTATACATACACAAAGTGCGTGGCTGCGCGTGTGTGTGCATATGTGTAATAAGTATGCATATATACATTTGCCGCTATATTAGTCACTCGCTAAGTCGTTCGTTCAACATTCTATTTCTCCATTTTTCTCTCCCTCACTCCTCGCTCCTGTCGCTTAGTGTGCGTTTCTCTTTTAGCTCTTTAGCTCTTAACTGTGTGTTTGTCTGTGTTTGGCTTTGGTTTTGGCTTTGACTGCTTTGGCTGCTGCTTGTGTGTATGTGTATGTGTGTGTGTGACTCGGAAAAGTGTAAACGGGGCATGAACTTGTTATTGTGATACGAAAGGAAGAGGAAAATGCTCGGGTAGGTCGCTCTTTCATGCTTTCTGTGTCGTTTGCCTTGCCTTTCCTTTCCTCGTTCAAGATTACACACATAACTGAATTTGCCCTCCTCGTTTAATAAACAGCTTTTATGCTTCCCTATGCAACGTGACTGGGAATCTTGAGCGTCGCTACACTTTCAGAATCTTCCCCACGTACTTTTATTTATATTGCAGGGTCCATCTTTCTACTGTGTACATACTGTATATGATGGTACATACATAGATATGTAGTGTAGTGTATGCATATGTATCGTATTAATGCAGTGTGTCCCATAATAATATAAATATAAATTTAAGTGTACACGCACATTTTACCCGTGCTATTTCCATCCCTATTAACTATTAAATCCTCAAATTTCGAGTGTTTGAGTGTCACACTGTATCGCATCCTATCCTATCCTATTTTGCCTGTATAATAAATATTAAATGTAGCTCTCAAAACAACAGTAGTGATCTTTGGCATATTCACAACTTTTTGCGGCGGTTTTCTGCTACGCTATGAGTTGTACTTTAGTTTGGTTTTGTCAAAGTTAAAATTTGAGTTTAGTATTTAAAATGTTGAGACCTGTGATGTCTGACAATTTTCTTAAAAAGGTTCTTTACTTTCTGTTAAATCTCGCCATTGTTATGTTGATATGTACACAAATGCAAATTTGCGGTGATACAGTTTACTGCTTTTATGTGTATGTGTAAAGACATATCTGTAGAATCTACGATCTATCCATCTCTACACAAGTTGAATCCAAATCTCTTTCTACATGTATGTATATATATATTGTATGTATCTGTGTCTTATTGCTCCTTTCTTCCCTTTTTATCAACAAACATCTTCCTGTTCCTGAGGGGAGTTTTTATCCTCTGTACGACAATTTTGCCTTCCTCCGCCTCTCTTACTCTTTCCCTTTTCTATCCGCATTTCTTCCTTTTCATTTGCTTCCATTATTTTTTGCTAGACTTATAAAATAGATATGAAACTGGCGGGGATATGAAGTGATGGAATGAACATAGTACACACATACTACATACTGTCACTGTGAGTAAGGGAATGAGCGAGTGAGGGAAAGAGTTCCATCAGCCAAAGCTCTCTATACATAGCTAAAGCTGAAACAGAACGGAGCAGAACAGAGTGAGTGAAAGAGTGCACTTTAAGCTTTATTCTTTTTTGACGCATAAGCTCTTTACTCTTTATGTTCCAAGGGGAAGGATTCACCCCGCTTGTTTGTTTAAATTCATCTTGGTGAGTCGTTTTTAAATTTGGATGGAGACGGCAAAACGGCGGATGGATGGAGATTTTCAAGATGGATAGATTTTGCAGATATGACGATGACGAGTTATGACTGGGACGGCGGATTTCCATACAGTTTAGCTTCAGTATGTGAATGTCAACACTTGAGCAATACGTAGTTTTTAGAGCCCGGATTAAAATTCTGAAATTAAGCTGCCGATTCTTTCCTCGGCTCAACAATTATTCACGAAGCAGTAAATGGAAAGCTTGCAGAACAGAGCAAATTAATCAAAAATTGAACGATGACTACTTATTAGATTCCCAATTTCTCAATACATACATACATGCATAAAACTGTGTATTTTTAATTCAATTAGACGATCAACTCATTAGAATCAATTTGTCTTGTGAGTAACTGCGGAGCTAACGGGGAATAGATAATTGCAGCAAAATAATTGATTACGTATCTTGAAATTTTGAAAAAGCTACGCACATGAAATGCAAAAGATGGAAAGTTTTTTTACATAATCATGCATCCTCAACGCACCCTGTTAAAGCATGTCATTCTATCTTTTGAAAAAGAGAACGAACGAAGAAAAACGTCATTCTGAACCCCTTTCCATCATATTTTTCTGTTAGGCGGACACTTTAAACTTTTGTTTGCTTTCCTTGTGTAAATGCCATAGGAATAATACATACCTACATGCAATGCTACGGATGACAGAAATTGTGTCCAAAGAGTCCAAACGCTTGTCAAATTATGATTGATCTCTAGATTTCAGCTTTGAAAATGTTGCATGTCCTGAGTTTAAACTATTGAAACTGTACTACAGCACATTGTGTGCATACAAATTTATGAAGGGGGAGAAACTTTTGGATTGTAAGCCAACCCAAAGATCTTATGTACAGGGGTAAAACTGCGTGCATTATTGCCTACGAATGAATATGTAAGAATACGGAGAGGGAAGAAGGAAATGAATTAAAATCAGAGCTGGAAGAAAGAATCACTTACGAGCTAATTGAGCTGGCATCCATGCGTGCTTTTCTCTGCCTTTTCTCCTTCTCAAAACGGGAACGGATTGAAAAAAAAACGCCTTTTCTCCAAGATCAGCAATAATAATTATAAGCTAAGAAAGACGAATGATTAGCTGTATACTGTGTATGTATTGTACATATACACACATGTTTTTAAGTAAGCTCTCGTTTTACTCAACAACTCCCCCTCAACCTTTTCAACTTCCCTCATTCTTTATTTTCCATTTTGATTTAGCTACAACTGCATTCGATTCCAATTGCCTTAAACTCTATTTGTTCAAAAAACCAAGCAGATCAATACATCATCAAAAAAACGAGTAGCAAGATCAACTACAGTTTTATTTTTTACAAATTTAAATTAGTCGTGTATTTTGGGCATTTCCCTTAATGCGTAACCTGGACAAAATTAGATTAGAATTCAGAGAAAGCTCTTTCAAACAATTTCAAAACACGCTTTTAAGCAGAAAAAGGCCAATAGTTCGAACGATATAATATAAAAAGAGTTTTCCATTTATTCGTTATAAATTTATTTGTGCACATCATGCCATGCAATTAAGATTTGGATGAAACTATGCATACAATGCATACAGTGCAGTGCAGTAGCTTGCGAGTGGAACAAAGGAAAGAGTTCCACCCCATCCCTGTCTATATAGGTATTGTCTACTCTCGTTTTCCGTTTAAAGGCACCTAAATCTCATCGTCGTCATAGTCTCAATGGAAAAGTGAGTGTGGCTTTTGGGCTTCATCAAATTATGTGTGGACATGACCATGTTTTTCAATGTGGGGATAATACACTCTGAACCAAGGTTTTTCGGAGAATACATAAATACATACATACGCTATCCTTATATCATCAATATCATATTGTACAATTTTAAGTTGCAGTGCAGTGCATGGCATGGTAAGGCAGCCGTAGATCTTCCGTAAAATGAAGAGAGGGAGAATCTCGAGCGAGATTGGAGAGGGACTGGATTCAGTGGAAAATGTGAAGTTGGAACAAGGAGAAGACTCAAGATTAAACAAATTCGTATGTATACACACAAGTCTATGTCATACATACAATACAATGAACAAGTTGCATTGCACTCGCACTCCCAGTTGATGTGGGTAAAATACTGGGGAAAAGCCTAGCACAGGGAGCAAAGTTGGCAAAATTTGTGAACTGTTGGCGAGCACAGAATTGGGAAATGTGGAGTTAGTTGGTTGCACTGGATGCAGGAACCGCCGTGAATAGAATCGATCAAGTACGTAGTAGTATACATATAGGTAGTAGGTACGTAGTGGTCGTGGTGTCCTTAATATGGCAGATACATAAAGGGAGAGGAAAAAGAGAAGACAAGACTTGGATAGAGAGGAAAAGCGGAGACGGAGTCAACTGGGGGATTTCTTTTGGCTGCTATTAATTTGGACGAAGAGGGAAAGGCCAATAGAAGCCGTTTCAAGCGATTTTGAGCACGTTGTACTGATCAGATTGCCAAGGCACACAGATACACACTCACAGACACGGGCACAGGCAGACATTCAGCCGACCGGCCAGAGAAGATGAAAACAGTATTGGACTCAACTCCCTTTCGCTCTCTCTCTCTCTCTCTTTCTATTTTCTATAGAATTTGTATGTACATATGCACATGATGTACAGAGAGAGTAAAGGGAGAGAGAGAGAAAGAAAGATCGAGACCAGTTCAACTTTCCTTCGCCCAAATTAATCTTCCATGAAGGGAGCTGAGCGTGTATACGATGTATCTCATTGTATGCTATACTATGCTATGGTAAGGTATACGTAATACGTGGAGTTGAGTTGAGCTCGTTGGTTCGTGTTCTATCTTCCTCAACTAGCCCATTGCCAATGCCACTTTCAATGGATGCACACACACACAGACACAAACACATAATACACACTACACAGGGAGGGGATGAGCACCGAGTAAATTGTTTCCTTTTTGTTAAACGCTAACCTTTCTTCTCTTTTTGGCTCTTCTCAGAGTCTTTCGTTTCTCTCTTCCCAGTCCACACTTTTCTTCTTAATAACTTTTGTATGTATGTATGTATTTATGCATGCATGAATACCAAACCAAAACCAAGCACATAATATGGTGTGGCATGGCTGATGAAAACTCGCTTTTCTTACGCATTGCTCAACGCTGAGAAACTCTTCCGGCTCGAACAATATGCACGATGCATACGATTTGGGTGCAAATGTGTGTGCAATTGTGCAATGACGAGAGTTTGTAAAGTTTTTTTCTTACTACTAATAGATATTTACACATAGTTAGTTACTGCAACGCTCCTATTCTTCCTTCCATGTCTAAATGGCGGTGATTCATAAAATTAAGCCGCTTGGGCTCTAGTTAGTATTTACATTTGATGAGTGATGAATGCTTTTTGATATTCTTGCACCATACTTAATTCTCATTAAATACTACACTATTTTCATTATTTTGGGTACTTTTACCTCGTTTCTTTGGCATTTAAAAGCAAAGAAATGCTTCCGGTGGTTCAATTCAAATCTAGCCTTAAAAGAGTTTGTATATTTTGTAATGTAACCAGATTTACGAATTTGTTTACTGTATCAACTTAAGCACCCTTTATACACAACTGCAGTCAATATCCTTAACCTCGCCGAGTTAGTCTAACTTGCTAAAATTAATGATTAGTAGGAGTAAAATCAGGATACACTGAAGAACATTGACAAATGAATGAGGTTGATAATGTGAGTAACAACGATTGCAATAGAAGTTGAAGTGGCAGAGAACTTTTGAAAATAACGACAATATCTGTAGCACACATATCGATAGCCATATTATATTATGATATTGATATTTTAGGAAATGTTTGGAGAATAATGAACAGAAGAGTGCCTTCAAAGATCATCATCATCAACAGCGTCATCCTCAGTATCTTTCTTCGTACTAGATACATAGGAGCAAAGTCTAAAGAAAAGACAAAGACAACTTTGATGACACGTTGCAATGAACGAGAGAGGATGAAAAAGGAGGGAATACAGCTGAGGATGAAACCATGAGAAATTATAGACTTGAGCAGAGAGCAACTTAATCTGGAGCTCAGTAAAAGGTCTCCCCCGGTCTTATCTCCACTCACATACATACATACAGCACAAACATGACAAACTTGTGTGTGACTAAGGCACAAGCAAAAACAAATCCTACCCGAATCTGAGGACGAAAATGACAACGACGACGACTTTATAGTCCCTCATCTGTTACAATCGATGGTTGCCCCAAGTTTCTATGGATATTAGAATACCTATGCTGTGATATAATAGATAGAACGATAGTAAGTGTGTGTCTGCGTCATTTGTTTTTTCGAGCTTTGTCCGGAACAGAATGGGAGAATCTGGATGTTCAATGAAGAGAGCTCTAGGTATATAAAGTATACATTGGAAACTGACTCAACTCACCTATTTGTCTTTTCCCGTTTCCTCCTCCGTCCTCATCGTCGTCGTCATCTTTAACCATGTTTATGGATGACAAGGCCAAGAATCGAGAATCTGGGATCGGGTTAGAATACCGAATTTCAAATGTTCTATGTGGATCGAGCTATATGCATATGGCGATGGAGAACTCGTAGAAGATTTCGCATGGTATGGCATGGCGTGTCACACCCCAATTCATTCTCTTCCTCCTGCTCCTCCTACTTCTTCTTCTCGGCATCCTTTAAGAATGTGCATTTGGATGAGAATCCGAATTTGAATTACTCGGCAAGAATTGGGCTTTAATTTAATACGTAATATAATTTGCGAAGACGGAAGACGGAAGAGATGGTAGTCGTTACAGCGGAGGAAGAAAATAGGAGTGAAGCAATAAATTCCTGGTTGTTCCAAGAATAAGCTGCGGGGTGAATTCGACTCGACTCAACTCAGCTCAACTCAACTCAACTCAACTAACTGCCGAGTCTCCTTTCCTCCGGTTTGTAAGCTTTCTCGTTTCTCGGATCTCAAATGATGACTCCTTTCTCTCCTGTTTTCTTTACGCATATGCTTTCCCTTCCCTTTTCGCATCCTCATTCTCATACTCCTTTGATGCTCTGAGCTAAAAGTGGAGCTAGTGCCAGAGCCAGAGCCAAAACTGGAACTCTAACGCAAATTCTGGAGACAAATGGAAAGACAAATGCCGCCATGTACATTGTACATATATGTAACTATAAGTACTTACATATTAATATTACAGTAGTAAAGTTGATCGGGTATAGATACCTCCATCTATATATATGTAAGTACTTCAGAAGTTTGGCCACATGTCTGTGGAATCTCGTTCCTTCCTTTCCTTTCTCCAGTCATCTCATCATTATTATGATTATGATTATTTCTTTTGCTTTAGCATCTCGCAGTCAAGACAACCCGTTTGTTCCCTTCCTGATCTAGTACACTGTGTTTATATATGTATCTATATACGTACAAATCTCAAAATTCTACAAAGGAGAAACTTTTCTCAAAACAAAATAATAAATAATAGTAATGAAAAGTATATAATGTATGCGTAGGTGGGAATTTAAGAAACAGTAGGGAAGTTTGGCATGCACTTCATAATTTGTATTTATTACAACCTCGATGGTTAAGTAATTGAAATTTTACCCTACAATGTTTCTTGAGACAGTCTTTGTATAAAATGCACACATAGAAACACGCAGAAGCCCTCAGTAATTATGCATAGATTTTATAGATTTCTCCTCTGCTTTGCTTCCAGGCAGCACTTGAGGGTTTCTCCATCTCCCCATTATCTGGAGTGGGATGTTGCTGGCATTGTATTGTGTTTTATTTGCCATGTAAAATTCTTTGGAATCCATCCACTCCGACTATAACATATTTATGTATGTATATAAAAATTTATCGGTATGTATTAAACTGGCGAGTCAGCCTCTGGCTTAAAACCCAGTCATCACTCATCATTAAGCACGGGCAAATCTCAATCTCGCATCTCGCATGCATAACAATTTTGGGCTTCGGTCTCCTTTCATTCTCTTGTTTCTATGGTGTATAAGGTACATGTGTGTAATAAGTAAGCATTGCACACATGTATAGGTTTGTCCGTGGAAACAATTCACTCCCCTTGAATATGTGCCGACATGTGCTGCATGACGAGATGAGAGCTCAGCAAGAGAAAATTTGCATTCGATTTGAGCATAGCTACAGTTATTGCAATGACAACATTATTAGCGAGGCTTGGACTTTATTAACGAAACTTTTTCAAATAGAGCATTAGATTAGGATTTCCATTAAAATTGGAAAAGTAATTAAAAATCAGTGCCAAGCCTCCTAATTTTATGACTCAAGCCAAAATATACATTGATATTATATGGCCGTTTCTGGTTGCCGAGTAACCGTCGCAAGTTTTAAAGTTATCCCAGTATGTATTTATGTTTGTATAAATGGAAAGCGGGAGAGGAACAAAACAAAATGAAACTGAAAGCAACTACACGACGTATTTAAGTGGATGAGCATGAGAATCTCCTTTGTTTTCCCTGTGCCCGTTGTTTATAGGAAGTGTGTTGATCCGACAGTGTGTATGTGTGTGTGTGAGCCTAGTCAATAGTCAAGTCGGTTGCTCATCGCCGTCGTTCTCTGTATATGTAGTAGTTGCAGTCGTATTAAGTTCACAAAATGTGGCGAGTCTATGAAGGAGAATTTGGGCCGTAAAATGTTTTCAGTTTCCACATGAACTACGTCTCCACTCCAACTTGAGCTCCAGCTCGGGCTCAAACTCTCTAGCTTTGTCTTCCTGCCCATCTATCTATTTTCCAGAGTGAAGTGAGTGAACAAGCGAGAGCGAGCGAGCGAGGAAGCGGGAGTGAGGGGGATCGGGAAGCGAGGGGATGAATTCGTGGGGGGAGGGGAAGCTGGAGCTCTATTTGAAGTCAACCTCTTACACATTATGGATGCATACAGATACACATACACCTATACTTTCCTAAACCCATACATACTACATACATATATACATAAAGAGGAAGAGATGCTGAATCTGATTCGACGCCGGGTGGAAAACAAGGTTGACTGGTTGTTTGTCAGTCACACGGAATGTGAAAGATGTGAAAGAGAGAGAGAGAGAGAGAGACAGTGAATAGGGAGGAGGAAAGAGAATGGGGATTAAACCGAGAGCGTGCTTACTCGTCGAGGCAACAAGATAGATTCGACCAAAATTGACATTTCAGCAAAAGCACAAGCTCAAGCAAGTATCTACGTATATGTATGTATTTATGTGTGTACAACAGAAGAACAAGGAGAGAAACTGAACAACAGAGCGAGAGAGAGACAGAGAGAGAGAAGAGACGACGACATTAGCGTTCCCGTTAAAACCCTGTTCCTATAATATTATAGCCCATCCGAGTTATGCTCAATGTTCCGCTCAAAGTCAGCGTTCAAGTCAAAGGCAAATTCAACACCGTATACATACAAGCAAAATGTACATCTATCCACACTTTATTTTTCTACAGTGAACTCTGCTTATAACCAGCAGTTTGAAACAGGGTTTTTGACAAATTCTTTACTTTTTTGATAATTATGTCGAACCTTTGTACATAAATTTACTTTTTTAATTAACTAGTAGGCCTTGATTGTTTTAAAGACTTTTTTGTCTACATGTACCTTTTTCTTCATACATGTGTCTTAATATTACTTAACTTGAATTTTTGAAAGCTAGCTTGCAGAAAAAAGTTTGGCATCGACAAAATCTACTGTACCGGTATGTCAGTAGCTGTGGAGGAAGTGAATAGGCGAGAGGCGGAAAGGCGAAACTGAAAGAGCGCAACTTGATTGTCTGTCTCGTTGTGGCTCTAACGCTGACTCTCGGTCTGCGTGCTCTTGTATATTTGTATTTGTGTGTGTGAGCGCCTCAGACTCAGACGATGCTGGAGGAAAATAGAGGAAGAGTGAGTGAGCGAGCGAGTTTGCGGCTATTACTGTGTGAATATAAAATGTTGGATAGGATGCAATACTATGCCACAGCATACACGGTCACATTTGACGATGGCGACACAGACGACGATGTGTCGACTTCTCCGCTCGTATAAATCCTGCAACTATGACTGTATTTGAACAGGATGAACTGCCGAACATAATTTTGTGTATAAGTGTTTGTGTGTGTGCTGGTAGCTATCCAATGTGCATGCATATGTATATGTACATTATACAGAATACAGAACCATGTACATAAAGAATAGACATATAAACGGAAGACAAGACAATCGTGCTCACTTTCATATATGTATTGTACAATGTACAGTTAGCAAAGACCAAAACTTTCCTACTAATATTTTTTCATCGCCGTTTCTCCTCCTCCTGTTTCTGTTTCTTCCCGGCATTTTGCTCCCCTATGGCGTTTGAACAATTCCCAAATACCATAAAATGTACCTCCTTTTCCTCACTGACACATTCTCAATTAACACCAACGAATTCTTGAAAAATGATCCAGGGATCGGCATTAGTCTTTTTCATGGTGGTTGATGCTCATGGTGCTTCACTTATGTACGTGTATGTATATGTATTCTCTCTTAATATTCTTCCCTCTTTTGCTCTCTTCTCTTTCCAGTTTCCTTGTTAACTACTCCAAAGCTGAATGTGGAACGTGATTACTCTTATTTCTTTTTTCTTGACTTAACTCTGTCCTATCCTCTCCATACTCTAATATACTCTTATCTTCTCTTCTATCCTGAATCCAGTCATGGCAATAATTTTACTCTCCATTTGTATGTATACTTGATGAATCTTATCTCGCTCACAACTCCTCACCCCTCTCCATCGTGCTGAGCTGCCTTCCTACTTTCTCAAAATACAAAAATATGGGGAATTTTTGTTTTATATTTGTGGGTGCAGACACATGCATATTTCATCGGTTCTTATTTCCGAGCAGCTCAATGCACCTTCCCTTTACTTCCTTAGCCATAAGTTCTACTTAAACTTACTTCTTAACCCGTGTTGCTCTTTGTCATTCATAATAGTCCCTCACTTGTTCAATGCTTTATTTTGCTTACTGCAAGTCTAGATCTCGCAAGTTGATCTTGGAAAACGGGAGTCTTTGGTCGTCACAACATTTTTCAATGGTGTGGTTTGGTTTTTCTAATATGTCGTGCGTCATCTTTGTTTCGATTTTGAGCTGACACTTTCAGATCCAGAACCTGTATACGCACGTACATTGAAAGTGTTTGAGTTTTTCTCATAAATGTGACAGTGGCAGGATAAAGTGGGGGCATTTGTGCGCCTTCCTCCATGTGGCAGCAGACAAATATTTTTTCTCGGGTTGTAGGAGCTGAAGGATAGTTTGAATTTGAACTATAACGTACAGCGGAATAGGAAATGACGGGCTTAAGCCCCAACTCGAGTTCCAAGTTCCACAGAGTTCCAGTTCAGAGTCAAGATCAAGTTTAAGCCACCACTTGGAGCTTTTGAAAAACTAAATGTAAACAGTATGGCAATTTTGGAATGTGACAAGTTTGACACAGAAATATGAGAAAACTCAATTCATGCCATTTTACTGGGTTTCCGGGGTTTAAACAAGATACAAAAGTTAACTAGAAAATTACAATTACAAAAGTCATGTTACGTATGTATAATTTGTCAGAAAATTCAATCGCATTTTCGTGTATCAAGCGGAGAATCAAATGCTCGTGGTCCGTAAAATAAACATACTTTTAATAGCGTTAGAACTGCTATTTAGATATCTGGAATCTCTATTAAATATTGTTACGGCAATTAAATTGAGGACTGGGAGAGATGTTTAAAAAGCGATAAAAATGGGGGAAATGCAGATACATGGCGATAAATCTAAATCCAAATCCAAAGTTCAACGCCAT
>JAQIVE010000892.1:0-30043 GCA_034698285.1 Sminthurinus bimaculatus | reverse complement strand
GATGCGGCTGATTTCTGATATGTATTGCTCCACAGTTGGAGTTTCCGAAAATTTCAAATATTAATTACGTACATATTACCTACTGAAAATATAAAATTGTTTTTAAATAGAACTGTAAATGCGCCTATACATATTATGAAAATTTGATTATTGAAGGGACTGAGACTAAAAAGAATATTTAGGTGTGGAGTGAAGATAGACAATCTTCAATCTCATTTTATATGTTTATTCAACTGTACATGTAGTACTTTATGTACATTTTTAGCTTTAACCTTGACTGCACTTTATACCATGTAAAAAATTAATTACGATGTATATATTATGTACTTTTTTATTCCTCAATATGAATAAATAATACGAACGTGAGTTTGGTTGAACACAAACGAGGAAAAACACAACGATTAGACTACAGACTATGGACTTTTTTCTTTTGTTACAAAAACTTGAAATCATCCTGTTGAAAAATACTTATACATAATATAAAATGCTTGTACAGTGTAAAATATGAGTGCAGATTACAGATCCGCCTAATTTGATTGAATTCTAAGAAATGTTTTTTCTATAAGTATATGTAGGTATGCGAGGTTTCGGATAATTTTGCTGCACACAACAAATCCGTATTTAATACAATTTATTTTTGTGCATTTCTCATAAATGTACAAGCTGCATATTTGGTGAGTTTGAACGCAACATATATTTACCATTTTAAAATGTTAAATACGTAGTACATATCTACATACAAAGCTGGCGACCGTATCATGGACCTGCCAAGGCCAAATTATGGACAATATACATTTATTCACATAATATGTACATGTAGTTTGAGTCTCGTACCTTGTGCATACAAGAATTCTATACTAATTGCATATCATGTAAAGGGCAGGAGCAGTTTTAGCATAAAAATATGAGTTATGGACATTGTTGGAAGTTAAAATGCAATACCTACACAGTAAGATAGGTAAGTATACGTAAAGAGATTGATGTCAAAGTTGGAGCTATTCAACTTTTTTTGCTTGTACGCTTGTTTCTTATCGTACACAATTGTCTAAAGTAAGATCATGTATAAAAAAGAGCAAGTTCCAGTTTCCAAGAGTCAAAAGGCTCAACGCAAACGGAGGACAAGACGTATGAACACTGGGATTGTGGATAACTTATTGGGTTGGACAAAAATCATCGGGATTTATTGAGCCAGCAATTTATACTTTTCAGTGTGCATACATTTCAATGTAACAACATGATATGTAATTAATTTGGATTATTCCAAAGTTGAAAATTGCTGTTCATAACATTATACATAATATATACATTACTGATAATACTCGTGATACTTAAAAACATTGTCGTATCTTTTTCTAGTGTGTGTACTGTGTACTATGTATGAGGTTGTCTTTGACACATTCCAAACAGGTTTATCCCTGTCTCTCTCTCTATACATTATACACATAGTGTAGAGTGTAGAGATGTAATATTTACATCTCTAATAGGTCGAATCCATAGTATTGTCTAGAAAAAATAGTTTACACTTTTACAGCAGTTTTTCTATCCAGTATCTATATATATATCCGGACTCGAGAAAAATCCCCAAATACCCCTACCAAAATAAGTAGATACATACAATCGTCAACCGTAGTACAATATAATGAACTTTTATCACTTGTTCAAAGATAATATGCGGTATATGGATAGAACAAGTATGCATGTGTTTTTGATTCTCCTGAGACATCTCACACCACTTGTCAACTCCTAGGTTTCTATCGCTGTCGCTGTCACTTTTACTTTCATCTTGGTCTCCTCATACATATGATCTCGAGACTCAATTTGTGTGTACCTAAATTAAGCTCTGGGCGGGTATCTTTGTACATGGCTTTTTTCTACATACCGTAAATGCTTGATTTGTGCGATCGTAGTGGACAGTCGTACAATTCAGATTGTAGCCATTGAGTATGTCAATGTATATTATAGACATGTATGTAATACTTTCAAGCAGGAAAATCGATGGCATGTCGAACTACTACTTAAAGCTGTCGCACACAATTCAAGCAAATACGGTATATTTAATATAATATATAAAAATATAAGGATATAATATTATGTATGTACTTGGGCAGTAAATAAATCTATGGTGTTATGGCCAATTGAGAGATTCCGTCAATCAGTAGTCAATAAATTGGCTTGACAGGTTTTAGCTTTTAGCTCTACGTTGTAACTTAATATTATGCAACCTCGTGTGTATAAAGAAGATCTGGGTTTGCACCGTTAATTTTTATATAGACACCATCTAAACTGCCAAATCGTCTTTAGATTGGAATTGCGGATTGGAGATCGTTTTATTTAGAAGCGGCGTCTAAAATCTACAAACTTCAGGGCTAGCATTTATACAATAGAACAGTATAAAAATACATGCCAGCCAATGTCTCACTCTGTAATTTTTGAACCACTTGAACGCCACTCAAAACAGCTTTGCAGAAATTTGCATGCATACGTACGTGGGCAGTAAGAAACATTTGCAATATATAGTAGCGCAGGATCACAGCAGTGTTCAGGAGTGGCGTCGAAATGCTCCAAAAACTATAGAGCGAGGCACGAATTTTTCCCTCAAACAACAACGTGTCTCCAATCTATACAATGTCCTGAGATCTGAGAATCTCAGGTCTCAGGCTGGGATACGTACAGTACATACATACATACATACATACATGGTTTGGTGCTGGGCTGCTCCTTCAATTATTCTTTCGAATGGAGGATTCTACACATGAACCATAACAATTCTTACATATGCATAAGTATGTATGCTCAAGTATTTTATATTATTAAATATGTTGCTTATCATGCTGGTCATTCGAGTTGACTGGATGATGTCTCATGGAGAGTTGAGACTGAGGCTGACCGAGAATCTTTATATTATATTGAATATAAAAAACCAGTTTCAGCTGACTTGACTCTTCTACCTTGAACATTACACTGCATATACATAACTTACATGCACATCACATATTATATATACTTTTCTTAACAGATTCCCTCTTTTAAATTTCCTATTCTTCTTTTCGTCTACACACTTTAATTTTTTAACGTGCACGTACCACGTACATATCATAATGTATTAGTATACATACGATTGGTACAGGCACAAAAATGTTCTCCGGGTCAATTTAATTTTGGTGGATTGTTGAATTCCAATTTGGAGGAAGCTGAAGAAAGAATTTTAAATACAAAAATGTAAGTACACAGAATGTAGTCTAAATAACAGGACGATTCGATCCTTTGGTGAAGTGAGCTTGACTTTTAAAACACGTGATGCCAGTGATTGGATAATTACTACACATTTTGGGCAAGTGAAAAAAATCAGGAGATACAAGCTGAAAAGAAAGGATGATAGAGTCCCCGGGAGAATTTAAATTGGAAGAGTCCCCTCCGTCCCCTCCTCCTCCTCCAGAGGAACAACGTAGGAATGCCAGAAATGCCGCCAAGGCGGGGAGGAGACGGAGCATCCGACTGTCGGAGAGCTATGTTGTCCCGCCAGAAATCACAAGGGCCTCCTCCTCTGGAAAAGACAGAGGTTACGCCTGGGCCATCGTCTTTGTCTCTTTTTTGATGCAATTTATCGGTGAGTCAACTTACTAGTATATAATTATTTGGTAAGATGATAATATTTTAAGAGGGGTGACATTTTAGTAAAATGTGTAATACATAATAATACAGGGGACGGAATAAACTTCACCTTTGGGCTGTTCTACGTCAAAATTTCGAATGAGTATCCAGGGGTGGGCAAGAGCGGAGTTTCCTGGATCCCCTCCATCATGAGCGCCATGTCACATGGAATCGGTCAGATTCAACTGTTTTTATCAAATAGAAATCAATTGCCAAAAAGTTAAAAATGAGAAATAAAAACGATGAATTATTTGTGTAGGGCCAGTTGGTTCAATGTTAGTGAACAAGTTTGGCTGTCGGAGTGTTTCAATTTTGGGGAGTTTGTTTGCCGCCGGGGGATTCGGGCTCAGTTATTATGCTCAAAGTCCGGCCTTCATGTATTTTACGATTGGAGGTTGTGGAGGTAGGAAAATCTGCAGTCTAAATACATCCCACATTAGGAAAAAATCCTACCAAATCCCATGAAAATTTTTATGAGATTTCACAAGATTGACAATTTTTTATTAAATTTAAATGATATTTATTGAAATTTTTTTCTAAGCTGTACTTTAAACTTTAAGTAGAAAAAATAGACTATTTGTGTTAAAATTCTGGATTTTAATGAAATTAATACTCAATTTTCTGCTCTTTAAAGGAATCGGACTGGGCTTGCTCTACCTCGCCGCAATGGTCGCCATTCCCCAATACTTTGACAAAAAATTGGCCTTTGCCACTGGAATCGCCTGCTCCGGCACAGGTGTCCAAAAAAACAAATTTTATCAAGTTTTTTTCATAAAAAAGATTGTTTTGTTTCTTTATCATGAAAATTATGTGTTTGAATTAGGGATCGGAACCCTCTTCTTTGAATACGCCATTAGTCTTATGGTACAGAAAATAGAAACTAACTACTTACTTAATATATCATAAGTAAAAATAATTAGCTTTATTGACACTTAATTTATCATGATTAAACATTTTTAAAAAACGCGCCACATTGTGGAATATTATGCAGTTGCTGGATTTCGCCTGGCGAGAAGGTCTGCTGATCGTCGGCGGGATTTTCCTCGCCTCCCTCCCTTTTGGCTTCCTCTACAAACCTTTTCGAAAAGCCAGGGCTAGTTTAGTACTCCCCGAGTCGGACTCGGAGTCCAGCTCCAGTGAACAAGAATTGTCTGAGACCTTAACGACTACGACGGCCAAGCCAAGTGCGTCAACGTCCGCTTCGACGCTTTTGGCCACCAGCACCAGCACAAGTTCGCAGGATATTTTTCGAACCTGGAGCGAAGGCAAGGAATTATTGCCGCTCAAAAAGAAGAAAAAAATCCTTGACCTGAGTCTACTAGCTGATGCCTCCTTCATCCTCTTTTCACTTGCCGACCTTTTGACCTCCTTCGGTATGCACACCTTTCACTCTTGGGCCAAGGTCATAGTTCAAATTTCAAATTCATAAAAAAATGAATAATGGTCATTATTTTCTATCGCAGGATTCAACGTCCCCTACGTTTTCCTGCCCGTAAGTTTCTTTTAATATAATGGTGACCTTTGACCTTTGACCTCAGTTGACCTACATAAGATGACCCTTAAAAATTCCTTTTTATTGATCGCAGGATATAGAGCAGAAACTAACAAACTCCAATTCAAGTTCTCTCCTGGGTTTTATCGCGGTGCCCAACGTGTTGAGTCGAATCATTTTGGGGTACTTTAGCGACAAGAAATTCGTCAATCGCTTCTTTCTCTACACGTTTGCCCTCAGCGTTGCAGGGATCGGTAAAAAATCGTTCACTTTAAGCATTTTCAGAAAGCAAAAAACGTCTTATAATTTTTCGAACTAAGTTCAACATTTTTCGAAAAAATTCAATACAATGCAATACTTAGTGCTGATTCTGATGCTCACTAGAAACTATATTTATAGCGACGGCGACCTCCCCCTTTTTCGGCACCTTGACCCTCCTGAGAATCTACTGCGCAGTTTATGGCACTTGCGTTGGGGCCTACGTCAGCCTAAAATCTGTGATTCTAGTCGACATTCTGGGCTCGGAGCGGCTGACGGACGCTTTTGGGCTACTTCTGCTCATCCAGGCAACTGGAATCATTATGGGCGCTCCAATTGCCGGTATTTTGAACAAAATGCTTAAGTATTATTGAAAGATGATTTTAAATTGAAATTTCCAAAAAAATTGATAAAAATCTCTGGGGGAATTTCCAACAGGGTATTTGTACGACAAGTACGGAACCTACAGCTACGGGTTTTACTTCGCGGGTGGAATGTTCATGTTGAGTGCCGTCGTTCTGGGGTTCATCCCCTGCGTCCACGGCCGAAAACTGAGGGTCAAAGCCAGAGAAAGGGCCATCGCTCAAAGTTTGGAGGAGAAGGCTGTGCTCTTGGAAAGACAAGTGGCTCAGGCTCAGACTCAAAGAAACCAGAGACCCGAGAGAAAAGTCAATTATTCCACGTTTCCTAGCAACACTGCCAATACTGTGCCAAAAATTCTGTAGCACCGTCTAATTTCTAATTTATGTCCCTTATAAAAAAGGTTTATCAAAACTCATGAAAATTTGATGAGATTTGACAACATTGACAATTTTTGATGAGATTTGACAACATTGGCAATTTTTGATGAGATTTGACAAGATTGGCAAATTTTGATGAGATTTTTATATTTCATCAAAATCCCATCAACAGTTGATCAAAATTGATAAGATTTTTTTGTAAGGCATTTTAGCCCTTTTAATATTTATTATTCGATATTTTTTAACAAATTTTATTAACATCGTTTTGTAACTTTACAGTAAAAATTTTACGAAAACTGAGTATACCCTTAGAAAAAAATCTTGTCAAAAAATCTCATGAAATTTCGACACGATTTTGGTTTCAAAAATCTATTTAATTTTGACCACATTTTGATAAGATTTTGATGAAACCTCATGAAAATCTCGTCAAAAACTGTCAATCTTGTCAAATCTCATCAAATTTTCATGAGAATTCATAAGATTTTTTTCTAAGTGTTCACCTCCGTCTGTAACATATCATAAAAATTAAAAGGATGCTCTATTTATCTTTTATATGAATGTATTTACATATTACTTAACTATTTTAAAGGTTTGTTCGATGAGAGAATCTAGTCTGAGACAAACTCTTAAACATTAAACTCATAAAAGTTGAGGAATTTAAATCACTTGTTATAATATAAACTGTTTATAAAAAAATACATAATTTTTGTTGGTTGTCCCTTGTTTTAGCTTAAATTCTAAGAACAAAGAAATAAAGATATCGTATAAATTTTTGTTTAAGAGGCTTGACTGACACTTTCAGTGTCGTAGGACTTTTTGAGGTACTTGAGAATATAGTCGTAGACAAGGAGGTCTACATCCTTTTCAAAGGAGTTGTTCCCGTGGAAGTTGACTCGAATCAGACGCACTAAATTCCGAAGCTCCCCGGCCAGTCTCATCGTGTCCTGTTTCATAATTAAAAAAATACACATATTATGCATTTTGGTTTAAAATCTCCTATAAAACGTCCAATTAGTTCTTTAGTTCTTCTTTATGGAAGAGAAATATGTTAGAAAAAAGTCTTATCTTTGATGAAAATTTGAAAAGATTGACAATTTTTATGATACTTCATAAAAAGCTGGTCAAAATTGACATGTAACATTTTCAACCAAAATCGTATCAAAATTTCATGAGATTTTTTGACAAGATTTTTTCCCAAGGGTTGACATGGTAAATGAAAGAAAGTTAAAATTAGTAACTGACGGGTATCGACGTGACGTAGTCATTTTCTCCATAGATGATGAGGATGGGAGCCGTGACGCGAGTCAGATTGTAGAGCGGCGGCTGTCTCTTGCCATAGTGGAGGAGGTTCATCCGCCACCCATAGTCGTACATTCGAGCCTCCCCATTCCGGATTGACTGGAGCCACTGGTCCATCACTCGCCAGGAAGTGGGGGACGGCAGCCCGCCCCACAAGTGTGGAAACATCATCTGCATAATAATATACAAAAAAATGTAACCATAGAAATTCTTTCAAGGAAAATTAAATGACCATAGAAAATAGAAAATTATATTATGGGTATAACTTACATGATTTGTTTGGCTGGGGTCCGTGCCGTCGAAAAAGAGGGGGGCGAGAGTACACAGTCCATGAAAGTGTATTGTCGCCTCAGGTCCACAAAATTTCGACATGAGGTGGGTGAGCACAAAGGTCATGTGGGGAGGGTAAATTTTTCCGTGGGATAAGCGCTTGATGATGGGCTAAATTTTTTAATAGTTACAACATATACATAGTCTACTTCAGGATTTTAGGTTCATGAATGGTGCAAAAATTGGAAAACGGTACCATGATCCAGGTCCTCTTGTTGGCCAACATTCGGAGGAGAAGTGACCGAGTGTGGCCAAAGTAAAAGGCGGTTCCCATGGCGATCCCCAGATGAATCTTCTTGTTGTAGTCGGGAAATCGGGATAAAAGGCCCAAGAGGATTCCATTACCTGTGCTCATATTCAAAATTATGGAGTACAGGAAAATTCTCCCCTTGGTACAAGTTTGGTATAAAAAATCATTTTAAAAAATGTGTTTTTCCTTTTACCCATAGAATTGCCAATGTAATTGAGTTGAGTTTGGTTGGTAATTTTCAAAATAAGGTCGATGGTGGCGGGAGCGTCGTAACGGGAAAAGTCGTCCCCCGTAAAGTCCCAAAATTCGGGGCTGTCAACGTGGAGTCGCGCGTGCCGTTGCCCGTAAGTGTTACCACGATAGTTGCCAAGCCATGTGTCATAGTCCGCGTCGTATAGTTTCTCTCCTGCGATTATTATTAGATAAAATAAAAACCCCGCGAATTTTTAACCGCGTGTAATTAAGCGTCAAAGCAAGATATGGTTCTAAAGAAAATTTCCAAAAAACGCGGTTTTTTACAATAATTTTAAAAATAAAAGTGTTATTTTCTTACCCAGTGAGCGTCCGCGACAGTTGATGAGGTAATCGCGCGAAGACTGAAAAACTCCAGGCATTGCCAGCACCTGAAAGGAAAACGTCAAAAATCGTCAATATTGTCAAATCTCCTCAAATTTTGATGAAAACATCGAAAATTGTGCATCTTATCAAATTTCCATGAAATTCCATAACATATTTTTCTCAGAGCTACAAAAATCCTGATAATATGTGAATGTACTGACCACCCGTTTTCCGGGTCGGGGAATCCGATGAAGTTCAAAAATGTATCCATCGGCCGTGCGCACCTTGTGAGTTTCACTGGGCAGCCCAAGGTTGTGCAGAATTTCCGGCTACATTTTGACACAAAAAACACGGGAAAAAACCTTAAAATTTTATTTCACAGCAAATGTTTTCTTTTACAGTATAAAATCACTTGATAAGCATAAGAATAAAATGTATGTACGACGAATCCAACTGACTGTATTGAGGCGAAAGTTGTCCATGGAAATGTTGAAACGGCAGGGGTTGAGGTGCCCTCCTTTCTCCATCTTGTCCGTCATCTTCAGCAGAAAGTCATTCCGGTCCACCATGCTTGAAGTGGTCGAGCTCAAGGTCAGATTGCCCTTGACCTTCTTCTTCTTGACGGGTGCCGGAGTCACAAAATCCTTGTCCTTGTTTTTGTTTTTATTCCTGTGGGGATGAACCTGAAATCGATTCACCGTCCCCATCGCAATTCTATCTAGATCCACACTGGGTATCCGATTTTTATTCCCAATTGCATTTAAACTTTGTCCCTTCGTCCCCTCTTTTTGCTTAATATTGGTGAAGACGCCGCCGCTGTTGCTATAGAGCCTGTTAATGTTTCCATGGTAAGTGCCTTTAGTAAAACTGGAGCTGGCATTTAAATGCCCATGTCCATGTCGGTGTAAGGCTTTGCCTTTAATCTTAAACTGAGCTGGAGCTTCCCATTCATCCGTTGCTGAGGAGCTGGTCAATGTTGCCAGGTGACCCAGAATCACTTCCAGGGCACAAAACAGGACGATGAAACTCTGCCCAGATTCCAGCAACAATCTCCAGGTCAGCATGACGTGGATCTTTAAAACCCTCATTTCCCCCCAGTTGGAAGAAAATGGGGGAAACTACACTTTTCCACTCACAATTTGACAGATTTTTAGTATCACAGACTGAAATTTCGAAAAAAGGATTTTTTCTAAATTATTTCAACTTGTCACAACTTTGATGATGATTTTTTATGGTTATGTTTTGTTTGATCCTGTTCTTTTCTTGTCCAGGGTTTAGGAAGAATAAGAAACCGCAGGCCGAGCTCACACTCATTGTACTCTATAATACAATGTAAGTAGATCAATGGAATACTAAGTTATGAACTGGACTGTGAAAAGCCACAAAACTTTGTCCTTTGTTTACGACTTGCCGTGTATAATTTTGCATGGAATCTTGAAGAATAAATATTATGCACCTAAATACTGGAATTGAGGAAAGTGAAAGGCTGACAATAATTTGTGTGCCTTGACTCTTGACTCGGCTGCCTCAACTTGAGGAATAAGATTGATGATTAATGATTAATTAATGGCAACGCGAGTATGTGTACAGATGACAGAGCAAAAGACGCCGCCCGAGTCTCTTCTTTATAATTATTACACCTATGACTTGATTAATTCAAATTTGCTGTCCATTGCAGTCAGTCCTTCGCTGGAGGTCTTGGCGCGTTGGACGTTGGGCCATAAGACATAAGACAATCAGCAGTGGACTATACTGGAACCTAAGAAAATGGGACTGAGTATTGAAAATCAGGGGAATTTTTATTTTCTATGTGTACATTCCTCATTCAGACCTCTTACGTTTAAGTATGTACACACAAGTGTGAAAAAAGTGAGTATCTGTGTACTGTGTATTTACCTTGCATTCCTTAGGAGTCCCAGAGGAATGCCATGGAAGTTCGATGGAATTTACAAGGTTGGAGCAGAGAGTCTGTAGGTTATTTTGTAAAGGACATGTGCAATGTTAGAAGGTAAATAGGTAAATATAGGCGATATCAATCGATTAATTAAGTGGAGATGTCCACTTCATTATTCAAAAGCAATGATTAATTATATTATAGTATGCACAGTGACCGCTTGCAGAGAAATGAGTTTTAGTTTTGTTTTTCGGTCAATAACATTTTCATACCATGCCATTTGTTTCATACACAGCATAAATTAAATGAATTTGAAATTTTTTGGAATTTTTTTGCAACATTCAAAACTCATGGTCTTTGTTGGATGCAAGCCTTTTTCTTTTTACTGGATAACGATGTGAACGTCGTACATATCTACTGTCGTACCTACTATTTTATATTATTTATCATGTATTAGAGCAAATTCTGTACATGCATGTGTATGTGTACTTATAAGTACATCGACAATTTGTAGGATTCAACAATAAGTAAGCCTACTTGCATAAAATTGTCGCAGCATATGTATGTTTGGGTGTAAGTAAATGCACAATATTTAGTACATTTTACTTCGCACTGTAAAATATTTTTCTACTTGCTTCATGTACATGTTTTGTGTGCTTTTTTTCGCTTTGAAAACTGCCATCGTAAAGTATGAGACAATGAATGAATCGTTTCGTTTTCATATATATGTATTATGTACTTACTATACTTACTACTTGCGTACAAGTACCTAAACATCCATATTTTTTGTATTTTAGTACATTCTTATTCGCCTATTGCTCACTTGTTACGTGCTTATGCCTGATTGTAATTGTATGTACGTAATGGTGTGGGAAATGTGGAAGCCGGCTGCCGAACTTTGAACATTGACAGTGAAGAATGAAGTTATAACATGTATCTACATTTTACAAGAACGTTCATACAATTGAAACACAATTATATTAATATTATATTGTGTGTGTGTAGTGTGTAATGTGTATAATATGTACTCGCAAACCAAAAATAAGTGAGCCCTGAGAGGTTTAAAATTCGGTATGTATTCACATGTTATCTTATCTGACGCGGAAACTTCCCAGGGCTCATTTATTTCTGGTTTGAGAGTATGTGTGTGCATGTATGTACGTAGCATGGAATTAATGATAAAATAGACAATTAAACCGTATGTGTAGTTTAAAAGCCATGGTCGCAGACGGTAAATGCAATATAGCTAAATATACATAAGTACAAGCGTCATAATAATAATAATATGATAAATGAAATATACAGTGTAGTGTGAAAAGAAATACATAAAGAAACAAACATTTTTTCCACAATATGAAACATATCTATTATGTTCCTGCGTGCCGTTCCAACTTTTCACATGAGATTTCTCTATTTTGTATAATTTTTATGCCATAAATTTTATTATAATAGGCACGTGAATGTAAATCCCAAATATATTATAAGTATAAGTATATATAAGTATAAGTATAAGTACGGACATTGTACTTATTTGGGGGAATCACACACACACACACACATGCAAACATTTATCATTTTTATCACACATCTTTTTTCTCTTTACTCCAGACTCCAGCACACAGCACACACACACACACACACACACACACAGTACACAGTCTTCAGTGAATAATAGAAGCATCGAATAATTATACCAAAAAGTTTATCCTAGCAGTGTATCCCAGTTTGTGCCTCGTTTTCTTAAATAATCCCGACTATTGTGACACACAGATGCCAGTTTACTATTACTAGAAATGGAGTTGAACAGTTGAGAATTAAGAATTTATCCAGTTCTCCAGTTGACTGAAAATTGGAATTGCAAAAGCATACAACAGACTTTTGACTGGTTTCAAACGAAAATGTGTCCACTGATCACAGATACCAAGTAAGTAAGCAGCGTCGTTAAAATAAGAAAGCCTTTGTACTTTGTATGGTCTATAAACAACAACATATAACATTATAAATGTTGTGCATGTGTATGTTTTGTATTTTGTACCCATAATTGATTACACTGTCACTGTCACTGTGCCAAAGGTCTGTAGGACTGTGAAAGTGGAAGTGGACGAAGAAGAAGAATGTCAGTGACATTTTACGAGCAGCTGAGGACCAACAACTCATTCCTCATCCTTTGGCTCGTTTATCTGTGCATTTGCTTCTGGATTTGGAACTACTCCCTTCCCAACAATCGACACCACACCATCTCAAGAAACCATCTTTCACATCAACATCCACATGGGGCCTGTTCATGGCTCTGGTCATGGTCAATATGGCCATGGTCAGCCACATGGACATGGACGTACAGAGACAGGAGTTACTATTCGGGGTCATCGTGGACAATGGAGAAGGAACCAAGACTTGCCCCAGTGCCTTCTGCTGCTTAATTTTAATTTGCAAGACGAACTTTTCGCAGTATTGAAACCCGCAATGTATTTATGATAAGTTGATTTTTTGTTATTTTTACGTCTACCGTTGACGACCTGTCTAAAACTTGAGTAAATTGAAAATTCTATTGTATAATAAAAATGCTATTTATGGGAAATATAAAGAAAAATACAAGCTCAAGACTAAGTAACCAAACTGTAAAACGTATCCATGCCACAGTGCACAGTCTTTATTTTTTATTTGCATTTTGTGTCATGTCATGTCTATGGCTCTACAGCCTCCTTTTTCAACTGATTTACAACATACATACAAAATATACATTTGTGAATTTCCGTTTTTTTCAAGACATGTCTCTTGAACTTTTTTAATCGGTCTAAAGGATAAAACGTAATGTCTAAATTTCTCTCCTCGTTAGTTTCCCATTCAGTTGGAACTTCCGGACGTTCATGTTGGACTCTTGGAAAACCTAAAGAAAAACCAAGGAAAATATATATTCTGACTGTGAATTCTGAGGTGTATAATAATCTCATGCACACGAATAATATGACATGTATTATACCTTGGAAGAATCTATGCAGGTTATTTATGTGAAAAGTCTCCAGATATCCAGTGAGGCATAAGCTGAGGAACCTCCATGAAATTTGTTGGAACTTGTTGTAATATCCTTCGACTTGCGCTTCCTACAGCAGCAGCAGCAAAGGGCACTCACAATCGAGATCAGACACATTGCGAAGGTCAATTAATTAAGATTTAGAAAAATCCGAATAGGTGGACCACTTTGAAAAATCACGGCCGAGACTTATGAAATATGACTATGAGAGCTAAGGTGGAACCAAAACACAGTCATGAAAAAATGTACTGTGTAACCTGTAAAACTATTTATGTATTATGTATATTATCGATTATATAATATGTTATTATTCATAATCATTGGTGAACAACCAACCCTTGGAGATAACAAAACGTCAATTACACAACACCATTAGTCATTAAAGATAAAATGAATGGAGCCAAGTAGAACAGAGGAAGACTCATTCTTCATACATGTAAGTAAAAACGACAAAAATTGACATCCTATCATGATATCACCTTTTTCACATCAAATGTTCGTTATTTTTGTTCTTATCGGAAATCTGCAATCTATTGACAACTGAAAACACAAAAATATCATGAATTCGGGTCAACGAATCAAAACCAAAAGCAGAACTCTATACTCTATACCATAGTACAAGAAAAGAGACATTAAAATGCGGGGTTTTGGTTTAAGTTAGTTACCCACATGTTTTTTCCACTTTACAATACGGTTCTTTATAGATTGATTTAATTTATTTACGACTTGATTAACATAATTATTATCATTACATTTATATACACAGTTAGTATATAGGTTTTAGTACAATATTCAACTGCATGAGAGTTGCTGTTTGTTACAGTAAATCTTATAGAGGTATTCATTATCAATAACAATAATAATTATTACATACGTAACGTATCTTTGCAATATTTATCTACTTACAACAACTATGTAGGTATGTATTTGCACATGTGTATGTATTCATAATTTTATCTTTGCTTTGTAACTTGCTACTATGTACATATTACATTTGTATAAGTGTACATATAGGAGCTAGAATTTCTATGTACTTTAGAATTTTTAGACTATGCATGTATGTACACTTTTCTTTTTTAATTTATATTTCTACCCGCTACATACTACATAAATATTATTACATAATATTATCTATATGTATAATATATTACAATCAGACTGTTTACACACACTAGGATAAGGTACTTTATGACTATCTAACTTTTTTCTACAACTTTTCCATTGTGCTGATTGGATGGGCTACAATATGATGTAACAAGTAACAAGGCATCTTATCCTAGGGCATGTAAACGCAGTTAATGTCATCTTTTGTAATTTACAGTATTATAGTACAATAATTTTTACTAACAACATAATTTTCTTATATGTTATAATGCAAATATTATAGTTTATACATAATACAGTACAAAAAAACACAATTTTTGATGTCCATGTTTAAACCGTTTATAATAATATGCTCTACATTTGTAAAGTAGGACATATTATTTGTATACGTAGAATAGAACGTAGAACGACAACGAGGACGACGAACAACAAAACAAAAGATTGCTAACAGCTAAAAAAAAATTTAAAAATTCAGTAACATTATTACAATTTTGTTGAATATTTGCACAAAAACAGCGTGTGGTGGTAACCGGAATCAACAATACACGATTACATTGAAACATTATATCGTACTATAATATAATATACCACTGTGTATAATAATATGCAGAATATTATTGGTGGTATAATATTATATTTAATTTATAATATATTATGTATGTGTGTTTATGCCTTTCAATTTGGGCATAATATTTCGACAATAAAATGTAGAATAATATAATACATGGTAAAAGAACGACTATGGCGATAATTAATTGAATAATTCTTAACCGTAAAGTATAGTAATAATGATAATACAATAATAATGTTTAGTACAAAAAATAATATAATAATATTCACAGTATGTAATAATAATATAGCAATAATAATGATTATTTTTTGGTCATGAAAATCTACTTGGTTAATAAGTTAATTAAGGATTCACCGACTACATATTATACATAATTGAATATACAATAATAACTGTAAAATCATCATTAGAATAGAAACGTTTCTATACAAAAAAGCTCACATGACACATAATAATAATATTACTTGTTTAACTATAACTATCATAAATACAGGTTTAATTTTAAATTGCTTGTATGCATTTAAATTACATTTGAATAATAATTATTGTTATTATTAATAATTACTGTTAATATATTACCTTTTGTTTTAAACATGACCTCTGACTTGGCCTGGCCTTTTTAAAATTATTTTTCAATCAGTTGCTATATTTTAAGTCTCTATATACTGAAACTATACATTAAGATTTCTTGAATGTATACACATGAAGTTACTTACACCATAAATCAAGCTTCTTCTTTTTCTTTTCCTTCTTCTTCTTTGCTCTCCTTTTCTCGTTTTACACGCAAAATACTACTCCACCGAACTTACACTTTTAACTATCAACTTGATGATAGTTTTTTGTTTTTTATATATTATAGATTACAATTAAATTGAACATTTTTTTCAGTTTACATACATAGCGCTCGCAAAACGTCAAGGTCCACCGTGGGGAACTCGGAAGAGCCCGCAGAAGAACTGTCTTCCACCGTGGTATAAATATTTTCATAAGTATCGTAATTATTATTACTGTTACTATCATTATTAAGATTTAAAGTAGACGTACTGGTACTACACGACGGGCTAGACATGGACATTGAAGTTAGAGTCGACGTTGAAAGGTTTAACGTATCAAGATTGCTGGAGCTTAATATACTCGAAGTCGAGGAAGTAGAAGTAATATTACTATCATTAGGATTGCTGATAATAATTTGAAAGTGGGACGAAGGGAAAAGGTCCGAATGATTCTCGAGAAATGATGCCGAAGATATCGACGAATGGTTAAAGTTTATAACATTATCGCTACTACTATTCACCTCATTCACATCATTTTCATCTTTTACTAATATTAACGATGGAGTTGTGGAAGTTGGACTTAAACTAAATGACCATTGGTGGTGTTGGGGTTGATGAACTGGTGGTGGTGGCTGAGGGGGTGATGGTTGCTGTTGTTGTAATTGCCCCTGTACTTGCTGTTGTTGTTCCTGGGCCTTGTCTTTTGTCTTTTTCCTTCGCTGACTGTTTTTGCTGCTGTTGTTGTTGTTGTTGTTATTGTTACTGTTGTTGTTGGGTTTCTTGATGGTTCTCTTTGCAGTTTGGAGACGGCTGTATTTTGGGCTCACAGAGCTGCTGTATGGGAGGATAATAGACGTGGGATTGGAAAATGAAGGCAAGATCAAGGGTTCAAGAAGAACTCGGACGTTAAGGGTTTTTATCAAGTCGAAATTTTCACAAGGATTCCGAACACTAAGACTTGGGGATGGCTGAATGATGAATCTGGAGTTGGCGTTCACTGAATTGTAATTACTATAAGGTTCCTCTTGCGTACTGTCGTCATGTGCTGAACTGGAACTGGAAACAGATGCTGGAGCGGAACCCATGGGTTTACCATGGATCTTTGCAACGTGGATCCGAAGTGACTTGTAGTCATAAAACTTTTCCAGGCACTGTTCGCACTGCAATCGGTCATTGAAATGGACTCTTCTCACATGCAGTCTATAGAAAATTTAAATGAATACATACACGAATTATATTTGAATCAATCACACGAGAAAATCAAATTTTTGTAATCGTAGAAAAAATACAAAAAAAAACACATCATGTAAATTCTTACAGGTTCTGTTCGGGAACTATGGTATACGACATATTTTATAATTTATACGGAAAATTTAACTTTTTAAATCTAAGAGGTCATTCGTTAACAGACTGTTTTAATGTTAAAGACTTTCTATTTACGAATTTTTCGAATTACATACTAATCATTTGAATTTTGAAACGCAAAGTAACTTGAAAAACTCGAAACATTCCCTCTTTTTCAATTTCCGAAACACGAAGTTTCCACTGTAGACGATTGATAGAGTTATGGTTTATACAATCAAGTAAAAGCATAGAAATAAATCATAAAATTAGTATGTTGAAATTGAATTTAAAATAAAATACCTTGCATTTCGAGAAAACGTCAAGCTCTGATGACAAATCTGGCATTCAAAATTGTTTATATACCGACCACCCTTTAAAATTTTTGACATAGCTGTAAAAATACAAAAAAAGCATTTAAATCAGATCATATCTACTTTAACTTTATAATTTACTATAAATTATTAATATATTATACATTCATGTTTCTAGTGCAAATACATAATGCAAAACACGAAGTATCGCCAAAGTAAATGCACTAAATCATGAATTTTGAAGCAAATATTGTCCTTTGACCTTCATAAAATAATTTCACTGCTTTGAAATGGCAATTTAAAAGGTGTTTATAAGCACAACAATTTTCAAGACTTTTGCCGTTTCAAAGTAATGAAGCTATTTCTTAAAGCATATTATTAGCTTATTATTAGCTATGTAATATTACAACATTCAATATTTACACGCTTATAATGACCTAATGCCGCGCAGCAAAATCTTAATAGTTGAGACGTTTGTGAGTTTTAAACTTAATAAAAACAATGCTTATTTGTTATTTGTACTTTGTACAGTACTCGCTTTTACTCGCTAAAACAAGAGTATAATTGAAGGTCAAAATCGTATTTAAAGAAAAATTCCTCGCTATATAAATTAACGAGGAATTAAATAAAACGTTTTTTGTTTTTTGATGCATGCACAATGGCGAATTTTTAAAAGCCAAAAATAATGTTAATATCGTTTTTGATATAAGAATTCAGCTTGAATCAACTTACAAATATATTGGTCGGCTTCTTTCAATTTGTCTGGTGTAAGAAGATTGTTCAAATCACTTCCTGTGGACGACGTTGATTCTAAATTAATTTTTGATTTTTTCCAACTTCCTTTCCCTTGAGATTTGGATTTGCGTTTGCTACTAGCGGTGGGTTGCTTTCGGGCATTTTGATGTTGTGTCGGTAGTGGTGGTGGAGGTTCATGCTGTTCCTGTTTGATAGTAATATTATTATTTCCTATAACTTGGGACGAACATGAAGCTGTTACATGCTGATTCACAGTGGTTTCAGGATGTACTTCTTGTAAAGATGATTTTGGGATTGTTATTGTTGCAGTTGGTGTTGTTATTGTAGCCCAAGTAGTATTGCTACTTTGTTGGCTCAACGTGTCAGCAAAGTGGGAAGTAGTCGTCTCCACCTAACACAAAAATTGTAATAATACATATTCGTTAATTCAAAATTACATTATTTAGATTTTCAATACGTAGTACTGAATAAATATTTTTTGGTTTTCACAAAAAATGTATAACAAATTTTTTCACCATCTGAAAATTCATGTAGGGCATTTTACATAATGTTTCCATGTTTAAAACTTTACGATGGTGATCGATGATGCATAATACATAATTAATAATTAGCAAGAAAATATGAATTACCATGCTGGGTTTGATATCATCTTCGACCAAATAAAAATTTGTCATAGTCGTCATTGATGTCAATTCATGATCATCCCCATTGAACAGAACCAGATCATCTTCATGATTATTTACGAAACTCCGTAGTTCATGCAAATCATTTTGACCCAATTCTATTGACTCTGCCTTAGGAAATACGTCATAGGAAGAAACGGGAACTGCTGCGTGTGATGATCCCAATGGACAATTTTCGTGATGATTGTTGAGATCCGAATCAGACTTGACTTCCGTTGAGAGTATTCCTCTCAACTATAAAACAAATTGAAAGAAAAGCAAACATACATTTTTAAAATTATTGTTTTCCATTTGGTCAAAAACACAAAAAATGTTTAATAATATAACCTGGATAATTAAATAAGCAATACAACTTGTTCATTATTGTGTTAAATGTTTAAGTATTTTTAATTTTTAGGGAGTGTACCAACATTTAATATTTTAATTTTTACTTTACTATTTTTTATCGATATGGGTTACTTACATTTTGTACAAGTAATTCGGGATTTAATTGAGGATTGACAAGAGCCAGTGTTTCAAAGGCATCAATTTGCCGAGTCAACTCACAAGACTAAAGAAAAAAAAATAAGGATATTAAAAATATTGGTTACAATTTACAATAAAACTATCCCGTTCAAAATATTATTCAAAAGGACGAGTTTCATAAAAAAAGGTGTGTTTAAAAATCTCTTGAAATACATTATTTAGAGTCGTGATTAAGTTTCAAAAATAGGAGGCTTTCAATAAGGGAAAATTGGATTAAATAACACACACGCAATATTATATTAAATTAACATAAGCACAACTACGTAAACCACAAACCACACTTCACTTCACACTTTTTAAAACTAGACCGAGGAACAATAATATATTAATCCCAATAAATAATGCTGAATTATACCTTCAAAAGAATGACTATAGTGTAATATTATCACACAATATTAATTGTATTAAACGTAGTAATAATAATAAACAACAATAATTATTATCATAAACTTTATTGCTCTATGAACTTTGAACTGATTTAAAAAAGGAATAGAATAGAATAAATAAAAAATATGATTGCAAATTATGATGTTGTTTTGTTTGGTATTATTTTTTTCTTACGAGAATTGTACACTGGTTGCAGTCTTGTTGTTGGACTGTGTCGTGTGTCCGTGAATGAGCCATAAGTCCGGTCATTGTAGAAAAAAAGTCTGTCTCGTCCAATTTAATATGGGAATCACTAGTTAACTATGATGTTTAGTCATGCTAAATTGTGAATTAATTATTAATGGGACGAGTTATTTATTGTAAATGGAATTTTTTTTTGTAAGTTATTTGGGACTCTTTCAAATATTCGTCCTCCGAATAGTTACACGACGTCCTTGAAAAAATTCCAGGATTTTATTATGACAGAGATTCTGGATTTTTATCAAAACAACATGAAAATAATTATTATAAAAATGGAACACTTTTAAACTATCCAATTAATGTCATGGTGCATAATATAAATACTTGTACCTTGTAGTATAGACAATAATACTAATATGCGTGTACAGGCATTAAATAAAATATGACGTATTTTCGGCATCCGGCTTTTTGTTACAAAATGACATCATCAAATTATTATAATTTCTAGGTAATTACAAATTACAAAGTCTGAAAATGAACATTAACCTTATTAAATATGCACAAAAGTGAGGAAATGATACAACTAGTGCTGAATTAGTAAATATTAAGTATGTACGAAAGCTCAGATTCAAGTATATGAAGCGAGTTTAATGTTTAGTCATGGTTCATGGTCAAGGTCTCCATGTCATTTTCATTTGAAATTCAGAATCCAGCAAAATGTTAAAAAATATGTAGCTTAGATTATTTTAAGCTACACCATCTGCTAACTAATTGTAAGTCCGTTAACATGGCGGATAATATTATATGATGTTAGAAGCAAGAAAAAGTTCTCAAACGAAAACGGTTTTCATTCCATTGTTGAATTTTTAATTATCTAGTTCATTAGATTCATTAATTGAGCTTAAACGTCATAAATTGTGACGGATTTTAGTATTTTAATATTGAAGTGTTGCATATTAGACGATTCATAATAACATTATATTTAAATACAAGTCAAAGTGTAGAACTTCATTATTGAAGGCAAATAAGAAATAATTAAGAACTAAAAAATGATAATCATTAAATGTGAAGAATATTATAATAATATAAAAGTAACATTACTAAAGCTAATATTTACAAGGAATATGTACAAAATGAACACGCAATTAATATTGTGGACATTGTTTGTTAACTAACAATAAGTATAATATATAAGTACTTATGATATAAAAAATATTATATTGATTTTGAGCTTTCTGCAGGTATTGTTGGAGTTTCAGGTTTTGATTCGCTCTGACTTTGTTGAGACTGACTGTCCAACTCCCCGAGTTTTCTGATGGTCAGTCCCCGAATCTCCGGCATGCTGAGGATGAGATCACTCCTATTAGTTTTGATAAAGTTGTTAATCTCAATGGCCATCAAACTGTCCATCCCGAGCTCGGCCAGCGTGGCGGCTGGATTCATCGAGGTCAAATCCATGTCCAAAATAGATCCAACCCCACCGACCAAAGTGACCACTTCATCCCCACTCTTTTTGCCCCCCTTCTTCTTGTCCGCCAGAACGAGGGAGGCAACAATCGGTTTTGATTGTCCCTCCGTCAAAAGTTGGTCAAGTACGGCGACACAGGACAAAATTCTTTGTGGTAGGGATCCCTCCATCTCCATGTCGTTGTTGCCCCCTGCGAGATTCAATATGATGCCCGTGTCCCCGATGGCTCCCCACTGGATAACCGACCCGGGTAGTCCATCGGCCTGTCTCTTCTCCACGATTCGCTCCATGATGGAATTTGAGAATCCATAAGTGGTCTGACTTGCCTTGCCCCTGGAACAGTTGACACTGGAGAAGCAGACAAAGTGGTCCAACTCGGGGGTCAACTGTGGGTTTCGGGTCACCTTGTCCATCAACTTGGTCACCTTGCCTTTGGGCTCCGTGGCATCCTTAAAATTCTCCGCCGTTTGGTTCTCCATGAGGGAGTCCCGAAGAACCACCGCCAGATTAAAAATCCCGCCGACTGGGCCATTCAACTCTCGCTCTGTTTCTCTAACAAGATTTTCGGCTCCCTCCATCGTCAATTTGGAAGCATCAATTGTGGGGAAGGTCAGGGTCACCTTGGGGTCATCGCGCCATTTTTGGATCCGGAACTGCTGGAATCCTGTGGACACTCCAGAGCGGGAGACGAGGGCAATTTTCTTGGCCCCTCGAGAAATGAGGAATTCCGTGAGTTCCAGGCCGAACCCGCCAAGCCCGCCAAAAATGATGTACGATTTTTCCGGGCTGAAAAAAATCGGACGGATCGCCCGGGTGATTTTCAAGGAAGATAAAGATGAGGAGTCATCATTTTCCAGCCGGATTTCAATGAGAACTTTTCCACTCTGTTTGTTGGCAGCGATGAGTCGGAAGGCGGGTTGCAGTTCGTTGGCCTGGAAAATCTGGAACTTTATTGGCTGGACAATTCCGGATTCAATCCCTTGAGCGATCAACTGATGAACTCTTTGCTTTTCTGCTACAGATTGTCGGGATCGTCGACTCTTTTGGGGGGTTTCCTCACATTTGTCCAAAATGTTGTCCTGGAGAATTCGATGAAAGGTCAGATTTCTGGAGAAGAGGATCGACGCCAGTTGGCTTTTCTCGTCAGTCACGGGAGACGAAGAAGAAGATGGAGCAGAAATGTCCAAAAATCGTCCACTTTCACCGAGACATCGAACAGACTCCAGGAGGTTTTGTCCAGTGAGAGAACTCAAGACAAGGTCAACTCCTTCGCCCTCCGTCTTCTCCAGTAGACTTTGCTCAAAGGAATTTTCTTCTCCATGACTTTTCACCAGAATATTTGCAGGGTTGACAAGATGACCGTTGGGCAGAATTTCCTGGAGAAATTCTTTCGTCTCCTCCGAGTCCACCGTCGTGAAGATGAGGCAGTTGAAATGGGAGGCGATTGAAATGGCCGCCTGGCCAACACCGGAAGTTCCGTTTTCGATCAGGATTGATTGTCCGGCCTGTAAATTACCCCGGACAATTAGGGCGTAGAAGGCCGTGGCGTAATTTATGGGGACGGTGGCGGCCTCGGCCAGACTCCAGCTGTCGGGAACGGTCCAAAGGAGATGGGCATCCGGTTTAACCCTCGTGGCCAAAGATCCCGGAGAAATGCAGCCCATGACTCGTTTTCTGTTGTCCGGGTCATTTTCGTTCGAAATTCCGGAAAATTCGACACCGAAAACACCGCCGCCGGTTTTGTTGCTGTTGAGTGAATTTCCGGTTCCGGCAGCAACTGCGACATCTCGAGGATTTAGGGAAGAATAAAAGACGGAGACTTGGTCATCGTGATTTTGATGACCCTGCAGGGTCATCAAAGCAAAGTCATCAACATGTTGATGACTTTTGACCCAGGTCAAAGAGGAAAAGTCACCCTTGGTCAGAATTTCGACGTGGGCATTTTCCCCGGGGTTTAAAGTTTCGGTTGAATCCAAAGGAGAAGATGAGGGCGAATCGGCCAGTGGGAAATGTCGGTAGGAGCCCCAGAGTCCGGAACTGTTGCACACATTCATCAGGAGGTCATGGGTCAAGAGGTCACTAGAGGTCAAGTTGACCAGGCCATCAAAGGAGGGACAATTTTGGTTGAAGAAGCACCGGATGAGGTGACCTTCCGGTTCCAATTTTAGACAGTTGACCAGACCAAGGATTCCGCTCTCGGGTTCGTTCCGGGACAAAATGTTGATCCGGAAATTGTTTTGGTCAGCGGGGGACAATTCGCCGGCTTTTTTCATGGCCAATTTGAGATCCTCCACCCACTCAAAACTGTTGTTGTTGACCTGAACTGTGACATTCTGGATTTTGGAGATTTGGTCAATTTTCCGGATGAGGTAAAAGTTGTGACCGTTTTGGGAAATTTTGTGGGACACAATTTTCAGGGTTTTTGGAAAAGTTTCCGGACAGTTTTTCATCGGATTTTGGGAGTGGAACAGGAGGAAACTTTTATTTTTCATTTGGGACTCTGAGGATTGGATTAAATGCTCGTGGTCAACAATGGTCAAGTGGGAGGTTGACACTTGACCTTGGAGGTCACTGCTGTCAGGGTGACCTCGGATGACCTGGTTGACCCCGGCTTTTGTCAATTTATCGGCTGACTCATCATCATCATCAGATTGGGAAGGCGGGAGAAAGACGGCCATGTCAACCTGGAATAGGGGCTGGGTCATCAAAATGTGGACAATTTGGGCGGCCACCGAATTTTGGTCATTCTCCAGGATTTCGGTCATTTTGAGGTTTTTGGTGTGAGAATTCTCCGCGGCGACGTCGACGAGAAACCGGAGAGAATTTTCAAAGGTCATCAAATCAGAATCCCCGGATTTTGTTGTTGAATTGACATCGAAATAGCTGACGAATTTGTATTGTTCAAGGGTTGGCGCCGCTTGACCTCCGGTCAGTTTTCGGGGCGCAGTGTTGGTGGTCAAACCCCGAATTTCGATTCCCTGGCATTTGAGCAAATTTAATTTCTTCATGTTGACTATTGGAGCAGTATTGATTTGATTGTTGACCTCGGGGTTTTGGACGTTTAGTTGACCGAGGAAGGTCACGGGGTCAATGGTCAATTTTTGGATTCCGGTGGGTAAGTTGAGTTCCCGATTGTTCATGCCCAAGATGGAGAATTGGAGGATGGTGTCGAGGAAGCTGACCCAGTTTCCAGTCCATCGGAGCTCTCCCCGCTGACCTTTGACATCCGCCGATTCGATTCCCCGAAAAACTCCGGAGTAATCATAACCCCGAAGGCCCAACTCCTTGTAAATGTCCGAGGAATTCATCTCCATTTTGACCGACTTGACCTCTGACATTTCATTTCCTGTTGAATTTCCTGGTGACACAGTTTGGATGACCCCGCTGACCGTGGGCGAGTCTGACCCGTCCTCGGAAATCTGGAACTGGCCGCTGGCCTCAAAAATGTTGACGATGAACTTGACCTTGTCCTTGTCCTGGGTCAAAAGTGTTGGCTTGAGGAACCGGACTGATTCAAACTTTACGGGCAGTTGGTCAAACGTCGTGCCCTTTGACCGGGCCATCGATTTCCAAACAAGGAGGAGATACCCGGTAGCTGGAAACATGATGCGCCCGTCGATTTGGTGACCTTTGTAGAATTCGTCGGATTCCTTGGCCAGGGAAATCTCAACGGCCGAGTCGCCATTTTTGGAGCGACTCTGTAAGAAAAAAAATCAAAATTTTAAAATTTCTCCAAAATTTGAGGTCAATTTTTGAGGTCAATAATTTTCAAAAACTCACCATATTTTCATGGGCGACATGATAGGAGACTTCATGATCCCACCGAATCAGGGGCGAAATAAAACCCGCGGAAAGAGAAACGGGAAATTCCATTTTCCCATATAGATTTGAAATCTGGGGCTGGAGTCCCGCATTAAAAAGTTTGCCGATGGCCCCCAAAAAGTGCGCCGCGTTGTCCCCCGCGCTGCGACTCATCACCGCGACGTTTGTGCTGTGTGCCAACGACCGCTTGAGAATCGCCTGCAGCAGCCCCGTCGGCGCAATTTCGATGACAATCGAATCGGCGGGAACATGTTGAACTGCCTCGTGGAAAAGAACCGGCGACAATAAATTGTTAACGTGGTATTCGGCAGAGGAAAGGAGCGCCAAGGGCGAGTTCCACTCCGATTCGGGGATTGAACTGGAAATCCAGCGACTTGACCTCGACTTGACCTGCGGGAAGGTCACTCCAATAATTTTCTGTAGAGATGCCCGGAGCTTCTCTCCCGCACCCTGGATGTACTTGCTGTGAAAGGCCATTTTGGAGGAGTTGACCTCCTTGGCGAAAATGCCCTCGCCCTTCAACTCGCCCACAAATTGTCGGACAAGATTAGTTGGGCCGGAAATGGTGACGCTGTCCTGGGCGTTGTGGCAGGCGGGGAAGACGCCGGCTGGGCATCGGCGGGTAGTTTCCTCCCAGGTCAGTCCTACAGCGGCCATGGCCCCTTCCTCCAGATTTGAGGTCATGATGGCCTCTCCTCGAGCATGGGCCGCCAAAATTGTTTGCTGGGCGGTCAAACACCCGTCGGCATAGGCGCTGGCCAATTCTCCCACCGAGTGACCCACAATCCCGTCCGGGGTGATGCCCAAGGAGATCAGGAGGTCAACGAGGGCGATTTGGACCGCGGTGATTGAGACGAAGGAATTTAGCACGTTTTCGAAGGTCAAGTCGGTGCCATTTATGAGAATTTCGAGGAGATTCAACTGGCCGTTAGTTTGCCGTTTGAGGGCGGCCGCCGATTTTCGGATGGACTTTTGGAAAACCGGGAATCTAATTAAGTCTCTGGCCATCCCGCCCCACTGACTACCCATCCCGGAGAAGATGAACCAAATTGGCGGCTTTTCGTTGGATTTTCGTTGGGTCACTTGCATGTCAATCAGGGCCGAATCGTCATTGTTGTTGTTGCTACAGTCGATTGTTGCAAAGCCCCGGAAATTGTGCCCGGAAATTTCCTGTCGGTGAATTTCGTGGAGCAGGGAAATGACCTCCTGGTCAATTTTCCCGGTTTCTTTGTTGCTCAATTGCTTGAGGGCGAATTCGGCGGCGGGTTTTGTCCGGGCGGAAAAGGGGACGAGCAGTGGAAGGGGCTTACTATTGTTATCTTCTGTTTTTGAAACCAGAGAAGATTGACCGGGGCGGGTTTTCGGGTTTGACCGGAGGATAAGGTGAGAGTTGGAGCCCCCGAATCCAAAATTGTTGAGACCGACGATTCCTCCGGTCCATTCCATATTTTGGTCGACGACTTTGAACCGGCCGCCGGCCAGGGCGGGAATGTTTGGGTTGGGGGACTTGAAGTGAAGGTTGGCGGGAAGAGTTCCGCGGTGCATGGCGATCAGGATCTTGGCCAGACTGCAGAGGCCCGAAGCGGGTTCCGAGTGACCCATCGAGCTTTTGACGGAGCCAATGAGTAGCGGCTGGTTGGCGGGGCGGTCTTTGCAGAATACTTCGGCGATCGAGTTCAATTCTTGGGGATCTCCGGCACTCGTTCCTATTTTTCGACAAAAGTTCAAAAAATTAATTTAGTTAATGAGACTAGTGATTTTAAAATTAAATAGTTAATGGCAGTTTCATTAGTTTATAAAAAATAAAAATTTTCTTACCAGTTCCATGAGTTTCGACGTAGGAGACGGAAGCGGGAGAAATTCCAGCTTCAGCATAAACCGTATCGAGAAGTTGCTTTTGGGCTTTCCCCGAGGGGAAAGTCACCCCCTGCTCTTTGTAGCCGTCTGTTGAAATCCGCACGTGCAAAATCTAAACAAAATTCAGAAAGTTACTTTTTAGTTTGAATTTTTGTCTATGCGTTCAAACTTTGTTTCTTCTCGTTTTTTGCGCGTTTTAATGTGAAAGAAAATTTAAAGTGAAAGTTGGTTGACTGAAATGCGGGTAATTTTTACCTCAGCGTAAGATCGTCGCGGGGCGAGATCGCCTTTAGTGATGTAAATGACAGCGGCACCTTCACTTCGAGCGTAGCCATTTCCAGCGGCATCGTAGGCTTTGCAAGCACCGTCAGGGGACAACATTCCTAAAATTTGAAAAATAAGAAAATTTCGAAAATTAGAAAATTTTTCGAATTTTGGAGAAACCTTTAATTTTAGGGAAACAAGAATTTTGGAGAAAGTTGGAATTTTAGAAAAAAACTAGAAATTTAAGGGCAAGTTTGAATTTTATAAAAAATGAATGCCCGGAGAATGTTTGAATTTTGGAGAAAGTTTGAATTTTTGAAAAATTTGAATTTCCGGAGAAAGTTTGAATTTTAGAAAAAAGTTGAATTTTGGAGAAAGTTCAAGTTTAAGGAACGAACTTTTATGTCGATTTCGAGGGTTTTAATGAAAATTTAGATAAAAGTGTTCGTAAAACGTACCCAATTTAAAAGGCATCAGACTTGATTTAGCTTTAAGGCACAAGTTGACGGCACCCACAATTGCGGCATCGCAGTGACCTGCCCGAATTGCCATGACCGCCTCATTCAACGCCACGATGGACGACGAACAGGCTGTATCAATAGCAAAACTGGGTCCTTTAAGGTCAAAGGTGTAGGAAAGTCTGTTGGCAAACATTGCTCGAGCACTTCCTGCAATTTCATCAATTTTATCCAAATTAATGAAAAAACTTCCTTTTTTAACTTTCATCTTTAATAAAAATGCTTATTTACATCAAACTCATATTTTTGAATGTGTATTTACTATTTATATTTACCCAAAAGTTCGTATCCGCTGATCTCTTCCGCATCCTTCTCGATATTCATGTACAAACTTTCACTCTCGGTCACTCCAATGAAAACGCCGGTGTTTGACCCCCGGATGGAAATTGGGTTGACCCCGGCATCAAGGATGGCCTCGTGGGTCAGTTCCAAGAGGATGCGGAGTTGGGGGTCCATGAATTGGGCCTGCTTGCTGTGCACCCCGAAAAACTGGGCGTCGAATCGGTCCAACTCCTTCAGCTTCCCGCAGCGGGCGGGAATCCCGTAAAGCCCGGGAGTCCAGCGCTCGTCACCAACTGCACAAGGTCAAAGGTCAAATTTACAACATCAAAATTCTGTCCATTTTATTTTTTGATTTTAGTTAGTTAAGGTCAAAAATTGAAAAACTGACCTGTGACCATGTCGACCCCATTCAAAAGGTTGTCCATAAACTCCTGCATATTGTTGGACTGGGGAAATCGGCCCGAAATCCCGGAAATGACGATGGGGCTAAAAACGGGTCTTCGGGCATTTAATTGTCCATTTAAGCCCGGCGTTTGGTTTTCCTGGATCGAGGCGTTGACCTCATTGTCCGGGGTCAACAGGTTCAAGTAGTTGTTGTTGGTCTGCTCCAAATTGTTGCTGTTGTCATTATTTTTGAGACTGAATTGAGTCAAGTCAACTTGGTCGCTCTTCTTCTCCTGGCAACAAAGGTTAAGTTCGAGTTGTTTGTGTGGAGAGGCAGTTGTCAATTCCATCAGTTTTTGGTCCATTTTCTCCATCTCAAAAACGTGGTCGATTGTTGACTGTAAATTAATTTAAAAAATTAACTTTTGTTAAACATTCAAACTAAAATTAAAATTCATTCTCTAAAAAAAATTAATAAATTCTGTTTTCTTTACATGAAATCCAATGTCGCTTTGAATGCTTCCCATTTTTCTGACTGGTTTAAAAAGTATCGTTTTGCGTTAGTAAAAAAGAAATGTAAAAAATGTCGTGTGTGTAAAGTTTTTGATGTTGAGAAAAAATTACGTTTTGTAACTATTTCTGAAATCTGGACAAAATAAAAATTTATATGAGCTGTTTGCTTTTTTTAAAGATCAAGTTCAGGTTTCGAAGTGAAAGTTGAATAGTAAAAATTAGTCTCGTGTTTTTTTGTCCTGGTTTTTGTTCTTGATGTTGATCAAGCAAAAGAATTTTCAATTCTGAATCCAGACTCGCATTTCTCGTCCTTTAAATAGCAATTTTTTGTTGTGGTAGTCGTAAAGTATAAAAACCCAGAGAGAGAGAGAGAGAGAGTTTTTAATATAATTATGTATGTACTAAATTTATATTGATTATCATTATGAATTTAGACTGCTGTTTGATACACTTAAAAAAAAGTGTGTGGAGAGAGAGAATTTTGCACTTTGTCCATTTCTATGTACATTTTACCAGGGGAAAGTCAAGAGTTTTGGCTAAAAAAAGATAAGCCGAATAATGACAAACACAACGTGAACTGCAAATGTACCTATTTGGTATTTACATACACGAAAAACGTAATTAATTACAACAATTTCCCACAGCAAACGATCAACAGTCAACAACAACATTCGATGGCGACTTCATTTTTTAATGACGGAATCATTTATTCATTTCATCATTGTGACAATAAGATGGGAGCTCAGATTATAAATGTACAGCTGTACATATTTTAGTTATGTATTATTATGTAGCCTT